>JANLJB010030440.1:2194-24851 GCA_026212285.1 Bursera cuneata | reverse complement strand
ATCAATCTTATTTTCATTTAATTGTTAAACCTTTTTGTTGATATATTTTCCTCCATGTGGATTCGATACCTAAAGCTACACTATAACAACCATTTAGCCGAAGGTTAATTTTGAACGTGATCACCCCCTTCTCTTGTATTGAATTAAACTAATCCTTTCACCGGTAGATCCTCTCCTTGGATGTTGTTCTGCATTTTGAACGGTTGAAAAATCCATCTGGGAACCAACACTTTTCCTCTTCTCTCTCTTATCTTCATCCTCTTCTTCAATAATGAAGATAAAGAACCCATCAAGCACATAGTCGGAAGAATGGTGCTGCATAGTGCTACAGTTTCCATGCATTTTGAGCGATAGATTACCATGCAAATAACCATCAAACACTTCTAGATCCATAATCAAATTCGACCAACACAATGAACTACCACTGCACACACTTTCTTCTCAACCAACTACACACAAAACAACACAAATTACTCTCCCATGTGTTCCACCCGAACACTAAAACATATGAACATCAACCAATCTTCCATGAACAACATATTAGGCCACAAGCACAACTCAACACAACCCACTTCAATATTTCAACAACTAGCACCTGAACATCTCTCAAACATCCATCCACAAAGTTTCAACAGCCAAATCAACAAGAAACACAACAAAAGCAATTCGGCAGCAAGCTTCCACAACAAATAAGAAAAGAAAAATAAACTTGAAAGGTAGAAGAAAGAATACCAATGGTGATTTCAAGTATAAAGGCTTAGCCACCGACTTGAAATCAATAAGTCACCACCAATTCCTTGGCTAGAATTGGATAAAGGACATGAGTTTTGAGAGAAACTCTAACTTTCAATTTCTTCAAATATTCATCAAGTGGCTAGTTACAAAAGAAATAGCCCTTATATAATAAGGCTAGTCTAGGTGTGGGTTTACTAAAATGCCTACCCTTTTCTAGTTATAAGTAACCAGAATTACAAAAGATAGCCAAATATACATAAACTTTATAACACATGACCAAGATCAAGTGAACTTACAAAAATAACCTCATGACAATTCATTCATTTGGGAGGCTACATAATCCAATTAACTAGAGGCTAATTGGATTACGTTGCATCCTAATAGGTTCGGGAAAGTGAAGAGGAAATGGGCTCCGGAAGGACTTGCTTGGGCCGAATCTTCTTTGTTCATTGCTTGGCTTGAATCTACTACTCTAGGATTCATATTCGTATGACATAGTCTATTGTAATCAAAATCAAACTTGGTGTTTGGAATGAGACAGGGAGAGAAGGCAGATAAAGAGAAGAGAAATAGTTTCTTTTTTTAAATTTTATTATTCCTGAGGGCAAATAAGTAATACTGTTATCAATAAGTTAGTCAATTCACTCTGACTAATGAAAACAAATGGAAACTGTTAATTAAGGGTGTAAATGTGAATCTCTAAAAACATAGGGATAGTTAATGGAGAAAATTCATAATCTTTATCTCGATATATTAAGGCAAAACACAAGAGTGGTTGGTGATAATTTTCCTTTAAAGATATATATAGTTTTATCAATTTAGGTTATTGTAACTTAATTTTTTGACTTTATCAAATGTTTTATACACTTTTATAAAATTATTGTAAATAAATGAGTGAAAATTAATTAAAAAAAATAAAAGAAGATTCCATAGAAATATCAAAAACAAATCTTTTCACTTGGAATCCTCTTTGCCTAAGCTGGCTCTTACATGTATTATTATTATTATGATATGGACTAATGTGCCACAACAAGGGTGGATCTTCATAGAATCATGGCGGCCAGGGGAGGCCCTACCCTGGAAATTTAAATAAATAAATAGCTAAATTTTTTGTTAGTTCATTTAAAATTTAACCCCGAAGTCATTGTTTTCCCTAATCTCCCCTTTCCCTTTTTGAAATTTTTAACTTGGTCCCCACAAAACTTATTGTCTGAATCTGCCACTGTCTACAATTTTTTTTTCTTTTAAAAGAAAATCACATTTAAACTCATGGAGACGTCTAATTCACCTACTATATGTGTGCTTGATAGTTTATGACCACTCAATTCAAATTGGGAAAATATGTATGCCACCATATTTTTTAATATGATTTGGAAAAAGTTTGAGGAAGAGTATGGTTACTCTAAAATTAAACCTAAGTTAAGACTTTTAACACATGAATAATATTATAGATACACCTTCAAAATAAGATAGATATATTAAATTTAATAATAGAGATTGAAAATATATTGATATTAAAAATCTAAAAATGACATAAAAGAGTTGTATAAAACTTCCTAAATTAATAAACACACCATACATATATATATATATATATATATAGATATATATAATACACATTTCAGATCAGTTTTGTACAGCATGCAATTGGTAGCTTTTGGGGTGAAACGGAAATTTGTTTGACTCCTTGCGTATGTCTCATCTATTTCCTAACCTGTTTGTGGGCTACACTTGGTCCTCTTCCCAGGAGACTCAACAAAGCAAAACCTAAACGGACGCCATCTCTCTCTCCCTCAAACCAACACAAACACACCCAGAAGCACTTTTTATAATTTATGTATTAACTTTGTGTATTTTCACCGCCATAGCAACAGGGCATTGATAAAGCCACACCAAACACAAACCCACTCACCTCTCCATTACCCCGAGACATTGCAAAAGTAATCCACTCCTTTGCTTTCTTCTTTATCTCTCTCTGTCATTTGAATCCTTTTAATAAACCCTACGTGACAGCTTTGTTTTGAACTCTCCCTCAACTTATCTAAACCTTCACTGCCAGCTATCGCCTTAGCTAGCAAGCTTTCTACCTACATCTACATGTTGATGATCGCTTGAGGTTAAGGATCTTGCATGATATTTATGCACTTGATTAGTTTTGCATGGCTAGTGATGTTATCTCCCCCTACTTCTTCTTATTCTTCTTTCTTCTTGTATTCTTCCACACCACCCTGGTTGCTGCAGACAAAGAGTTGTGTAATCTCCCAATTAGTAGTTGTAGAAATACTAGTGGTTCCACAACAAGAGAGGGAGGCGTAAGGAGAAAGAGCATGCATATGGGAGGATTTGCTACAAGAAAACATGCCCTCACTATGTCTATGACCAATACAATCAATACTAATACTACTGCTGCTGCTGCTGCTACCGCTCCACCTGCTGCTCCAAAACCTCACCAAGAAAGGATCTTCAATGCAAGTGCCCATGAGGTCCCTAGCGGTCCAAATCCCATTTCAAATAGGTAATCAGAAACTCATATTGAAACATTATTGGTGTTTCTTCATCCCCTATATATTATTATATATACAGATGATTAAGCTATAGCTTTTTTTTTTTTTTTTTAATATATAAGTCACTTCACTTTTATGTCTGATTTCTTCTACCACTACAGCAATATTGTTGTAATATCACTACAGTTAATTCATATTATTATTTTTTATCAAACTGAACCTCCCAAAACCAATCATTCGACCATGAGGATGTATATGAGATTCTAGCAATCATCTAATTTGCTTTCTTCATTCTATTATTACTCTCTCATGATTATTATATATGCAAGCCATGCCACACATCCGGACCACCAGATTAGCTATCTTCTAATAATCTTTCTTGATCTCTCTCTTGTGGTATTCAATTAATGCTCTTTTCCTTGGTTCTTGAAAATGATTATATTAAAGTGTTTATCACACTCACTATCTCATTCATTACATTAATCCATTTCACTTTAAGACAAAAATTAAAATTAATAATTAGTTTGTGAGGTAATTAGTTTCAATCCAACAAACCAAAACTACCCAAACAAGAAGGTAGCCTGCTTGGAATTGCTTTTATGTACGAGTCTCATTTTAATTGTTATATTCCACGATCCCTTGAATTCTATATCAAATTTGTAATCAAAGAGTACGAAATTAAGGTCTAGAGAGGTCAAATTGTTTGAAATTTTTTAAGGGTTTTTCAAAGATTCATCTATTATATTGTTTCAGAATTACATGTGTTATGTACGATTTCATATTGACAAAGTTTAATGTAGGACTACTTATGGGTATAAATGGTATTCAAAATGTAAAATGTGGTTACTGATCATAGTCACAGATAGATAAAGAAAGAAAGAAGTGAGAGGTGAGAGAGAGACATAATGATGCAAAACCGTATGTGGGTTTGGGCTTTTGTTGAAGACGAGACTGCAATTGTAATAATGAAAGGGAAAAGAGAGCCCAAGACCCCCATTGTTTTTCGTGTAAAGTCATACGGAACCTGGTATCCAAAGCAGTTTTGAAGGGTCATTTTCATATTGCCAAATTTCCAATTCAACCCTTAGCTTGTTCTACGCTGTCATCTCCCTGTCTTTTTCTTTTAAAAGCTGAATCGGCATCAACCTTTCAAAAGGGTCCTTCATGTCCTCTTCTGTCCTTACTCAAGTGTTTTACCTCTTGTTGGGTACTCATTTCTTGTTCTTTTTTGTATGGATTATTCACCAATAATTCTTATTGTTTTGGTCAATCTTCATCTCCCATTCCCATATACTCTACTCTTTAGATTTTCATTCCATATGGTACATCTAGTTCTCGTTAACTTAAAATTGTAAGTCTATTTGATTAATTTCAAGATCATCCATAACAACATTAGGGTTTTTATGTATTATTTTTTTATATATTTTTAGGATATTTTTAACTTTTGTCCTAAAACAATATAAGTTGACAATACCTCCAAAGTTTTTGTGTCATTGTAAAAGTTATTTTGACAAATCATATTAATATTTCATTCAATTGTTTTTATAATGAAATTATAGAGTTTCGAAGTATGTCACATGTATCCGTAAAATATAAATTAAGAATATATATTTTCATTGTAAGTTGATCTAAATAAAAAATAAATAAATAAAAAGATTTCTTGCATTAATCATGAACAAAGAGAAGAATGGGTTTCTTGGAATTTGAACATGTAATAGTAGAAGATATTTGAAAAGGATTTTATTCCATAACTTTTAATCACTCTTGTTTGCAACTTTACATAAAGCTAGGTTTAAGTCAAGACAAAGACACCCATAGCTAAGCAACCCAAATTTGCTATCAGATTGACATGTCTTGGAGTTGAAGAGGAGAGAAGAGGGTAAGGGTTAGGGTTAGGGTTAGGTTAGGTGACTTGCTTTTGGCGATCAAAGCACGATTCTACCTGGCTTTTCATTTTGAGGACTTGTATCCATCACTTTAAGATACTTTTGTAACAATGACTCAACCATTCATCAAACCTAACTCGACCCCATCTCTTCAATTATGAATTATGAAAAGACTTGTACCATAAATCTGATTTTTGTTTATATTATGATACATGTTATTATGATATTATACTCAAAACACGATTACTTGTAATCATTTTATTACTTTTATTTTTTTTTCAGTCAAATTTAATTTTCTTAAAAAGATGCTTCTATAAATATATATATATATATATATATATATTGAATAACTTATTATTATATTTAAGTTAACCATTGGCATTGACCATAGCAGCATAGTCCAAGTCATTGAGAAAGAGAAAATTAACAACTAGTTGTCTCCTTTTATAAAAGCTATCAAAGTTTAGCTTTTTCCTTTATTGAAAGTGACCAATGTTTTCTTCATGGGTAACATACTATAAGAGAAAAATTAAAACCATAATTTGGTTTTGGATTTGATTAATTAGAGACAATATTTGGAACACTTATGACATGCATTCTGAGTCGCTAATAATTTCTAATTCTCCATAGCTTATGATGAGACGTTTATGGTGTGCACAAGCAAAGAAACAAAGTCAATTTAGATAATTAAAATGACGGATTCCTTTTAAACTACTTTGTTTACTGTTTTTGGGGTCATGTACAGGCAGACAACCCATTTTCCTATTTGAGCATGATTTTGGAGTTCTACTATTCAACATAAGAAGTCAGCCTCATGAACTAATAGGGGTAATTTGATATCCAACAAATAGAGGGGCATAAAAGATAACTTAAAAAAAGAGTGAATTGGGGGGCCCCATATGGGGTATTCAAATAAAAAATTTTAACAAAGAAGGGAGGTAAATGTTGTTTGAAAATTTTTCATTTAAAGGCAAAGGTGGAAGAGGTTAAATAATTTACCCCACCTTCTAAGTTTTTTCTTAGGAGAGAAACTTAACATCAAATCTTCGAGGTCTTAGTTCACGTAGATCCAAATATTTACGAAACTAACAATCTAACCCTTACATTACATATAAGATTTGTTCGAGTTAATCTCCGCATCTATTTGACAAATACTATTTTCTAAAATGCGGCTGTCAAGAAAAGAGTATAAAGTGGTAGGCTCTTAGCCAGGCCATGCGAACAATCGGAAGGGCCGAAGTGGGGACCGGAGCTTAGAATGTCAAAGATTTGGATTTGATTCATAAAACTATCAAATGATTTTCTCCAATTTAATGTGAATTTAGAATTTTTTTTTTTCTAAAAATATTATTATTACTTGCATTTTAAACGTTTAGATCAGGGTCACGCTAAACCACCACTTTTCCCTGTCTGAAGTTATAGACATGTTGTGTCAAATGTAGAAAACTGGTTTGAATTTATTATTGTATCTAAACGTTTAAATCGAATAACATGGATCGTTCCTTGTCAATTTTTTCCAACTTATGGTAATGAGTTTATTAATAATAGGATAGCATCCCATCAACTAAACATTTAAATCTACAATGTGAATGAAAACATTAACACCTTCTTTATCTAGAGTTGCTATAAATAGATTTAGCAATTCTTATCTCTTTCAAATTTCAATTTGTTGTTAGAATTTATCATTTATTTTGAGAAAAAAATACAAAATAATAATCAATTTTTGACTTGGCTAGACAAAACATTTGGCAAACTATAGAATTGTTACGAGATGTTTCAATCTTTAGAACCTTACATCTCTCTGCACTTAGAAAACTAAAATAATCAAAGTTTTACAACAAATCAATTTTTTTCTCATCTGTATCCTTTATCAAATGTTTTGAGTTTAGTGATATGCTTGTTAGCTCAGTGAAATCGTTCCCCCATCATCTAGACGATCGAGTCATTTTATTTTTCAACTTTAGTGTGATGTACTTTAACTAGAATGAAATACCCAATAAAAGTAAAACTAAACACACCAATCACTACGTCATTTTCACATACTGCTAATAGTGATTGCATAGCCTACAAAGTAAACTTTCAGGAACAAAATCATATACACATACTGCTAAGCTAATAATCATTGCAAATTTTCCAGGTGCATATTGCATAGCCTACAAAGTGAGGACAAACTTTCCACAAACTTATGCTTTAAACAAACAGTTTAATACTTTGTTAGTTACAATTCTACTTCAAGTAAATGGAAGATTCAGGAGGACCAGTGCAAGTGGAACAGACCTTCCTGTGTTCCAACCCATGCCTTCCAACCGTGTCTCTGCCCGTATATAGACTCGTCAAGATGGCTTTGGTATTCAGCCTCCAATCCCCTAAATCCTACAGAGGAAATCAACATTTTACTTATGATGAAAGTAAAATGAAAAATTAAGTGAAATACTATCTACCCAAAATTCAACCCTTTAGTTTTCTTTTATTTATTTATTTTTTTTGAACTTGAGTCACAACAAAGAAAGTATGACACATGATTAACGAGGCTGAGAGACTTTACTTTGATCTCTTCGCCAGCAAGCAGTAGATGGGACTGAATTAGAAATTTTATCTTCAAACAGAATTTCCCCAGACTTGATACTCCAAAGCCGTAAATTGCAGTCCTCTCCACCTAAGACATTTTCAGAGCTCTAATTTCCGAGTCTTGTTAAAAAAAAATAATAATAATAACATGCTTTCAAATGTTACAAACCTGACATAACAAATCTCTCAGATTGGTCAACTGCAAGTTGTATACGAGTATGAGAATTAACATGCCCTTCATAAGATTGTACAGGCCCTCTCTTAGTCAGCCGGTGATCAAAAAGCATGATCTGTGAAGAAAAGTCATGATTAAAGCCACATGAAGGTGCGTCAATTTATGTGTCCAGTCTTAGAAACTGACACTAAAAGACAAGATACAAAATAAAGACGGTGGCATCATGCTTAGCCTGTAGCTGAAACAGGCATAAAGTATTTTCCTAGAAGAATTAAGGCACCAATCACAAATGAGATAATGAATAAAACAGAAGAGATAGTAGCTACTCAGAATAAGCCGATCAAGATTAATAGTCTGGAAGTTCCACTCTGCCAATTAACCATCTGCCAATTTTATTCTAAACTTGAAAAGAACAGAGGAGGAAGAACATTTTACAAGGTTTAGTACAAACAGCAGCAACAACAAAGGTTGAACAATCTACTGAAATTTTAGAAGGATGTGTTATACAAGAAAAACCCACACACCCTTACATGGTGATGAACTTTGTGGTTATCACTAATACTGTGTCCAGTCACCATTATAGATGGCAGTCTACATTTGAATATTTTATTATGGTCACTTCCTCCCTATACCAAACATGCTTGTAGCATGAAAATTAAGTAAAGAGTCAATTCCTCAAATGTTTACACCCTTCAAAGCAATAGACTAAATTTCTATGGATGTGGATTGAAAGATGTCAGAAATTTAATGGGTGGATTTATTATAGACTACATCTTATCAAAAGATTTATTACATTTCATCCAAAACTAACAAAATCACTACAATGACATTTCTTCATACAGTCCAAACTTGAAAAAAAAAAAGAATTAAGCTAATTAACAGCAAAGACTGTATTCTGCTATTTTGTAGTAGGGTGCGAATCACCAGATTTTATTTTTTTATTTTACCTTTCCAAACAAGCTATTTGAAATACTGATTATTCAAGCAGAACCAGCAAATGAGCAAACAAAATAAACATTATATATTTCTCTAGGAATTGCACCAAAAACCTAGGATCAATTTGTTCAATCTAACTCATTATTGGAGAACATAATATGACAGTGCATATAACACCAATGGGTGTAATAAACTCACATGGTTATCATCACATTAGATCAACAAAAATAGCGGCAGCTTCCACGGATTTTATACGAAAATTTCAGAAAAGAACCAAAAGTTAGAAATAAATGAAAGGTACAGTAAATTCAACAAAGTATATCGGTACTAGTTCAATTAGAGAGTTAACTGAAAGAATAATCTTCTCTCAGAAAAGAACTTTGATGGGAGCCATGCAAAACTCAAACTAATTAACATGAAAAATTAAGATGCTTTAATATTGTACAGCCAGAGCCATGTAATTAATAAATACAGTTTATGGACATGTACAGTGAGAAAATATCCAAAGACGAGGAAATGAACAATGAACACTAACCGATCCATCCATTGCACTTGCCAAGAAGTAGTGCTCGTAGAAATGCAGTGATACCAAACTAGAATTTCAAACCAGCGAAGTATAAGATTGAAATTTGAAAGTGACATGTAAGTTCTACAAAATCTTGTAAAAGCCCACTAACCAGGAGATAGAAGAAGGCATAAAAATGCTTTGATGAGGATCAACATTTCCTCGCAGCTGCAAAACAAGAGTTTTGGATCCCATTACTCCTACATTGACCAAAAAAAGAAGTTTTTCTAGCAGCTATTCATGTTCAAAATTCATCCCATATAGGAAAAGACTGAGGCTGAAACATTCCCATAAAAGGAACAAAATAAGACAAACAAAATAGAAGAAAAAAAGACAGAAACAAGCAAAAACTTATAGAAACAATTATCCTAAAATTATATTTTGAAGTAAAGAGGAGTTTCTGAAGGCAAGTAAAGAACAAAATACAGATAATCTCAAGTGTACTTCAAGAGAGGTATCACCCTATTGCTACTTAAGCTATGTACTCTCAAGAACACAATCAGGATAACCACAATGTTGGTTCAAAATCAGAAGTTGGGTAAAACATAACATACTAAATACTAGATAGGTGCACATTATTGTCTTATAGCAGCTAATAGTTTTCTACACTTAACCATAAAATTGAAATACGTAACTGGAAGGGCAATTAGAACCCCAGACCCATAAAACCTGTAGACCCAAACCCTCGTGGGACGGGTTTCAATAGGATCTGGATTTAAAAGTGACAGGTGTCTACCTAAACCCAGACCCATTTAAATAAATAATAATAATGACTAATTGTTATTTGATAAGATAAAATATGAATATTTAAAATATTAGTCTAACATACATGACTTTGTTAGTCATTTATGTTGGACTAATATTCATGAAATGTAGTTGGACATTACTTTACTTTTTAACTACATTCATTTTTATTTTATGTAGTTGTGTGTTAAGAACCTAATTTTCCAGCTAACCGGAGCTACAATTCTAAATAGACTTAACTCAATCAGCTAAGTGTTATAGAAGCAAGAAGAGTAGTGTCCAGAAATGCAGAGAAAGTTAATAGAATTTTTATAGATGAAATAGTAGACTTCGAGGGCTACTAACCTCCATACATAGTGACTTTATAATTCTCTCCTCCCTTCCACATCGTCTCCCCTTCCTATTTAAACAATACTCTTACCCACATTATTCTATTTCTCCTTTCTTCTAGACTGCTCTCTTCTAGACTGTCCTACCCAACTTCCCGTTTTAACCAACTCCCTAATTTCCCGCAGTTGTTGTAACAGTTTTTCTAACAAACTCCTCATTAGCCCCCATCCTCTTCCTTCTCGTGTAGTGCTGGAGTAATTGGTCCTTATCATTACCCCCCCCAAGGAGAGGCACCTTGTCCTCAAGGTGGAAAGAGGGAAATTGTTGACAAAGGAAGGAAAAATCTTCCCAAGTATTCTCATAGTGCGGCAGGCCTTTCCACTTGACCAGAACTTCCCAATCACCATTAAGCAACCGCCGGGTCTGGAGGACCTCCTCAGGTTCCACAGCCAGTGTTAAATCATCAGCCAGGCAGGGTGGTAAGGGTTGAGCGTTACTGACCTCCGAGTGTGCCTTCTTGAGCTGGGAGACATGAAAGACATTATGGATTTTGGCAGTGGGAGGCAACTCCAACTGGTAAGCAACTGATCCAATTCTGGCAATGATAGGGAAGGGGCCATAAAATCGTGGGCTGAGCTTCTCATTAGGGCGTTTAGCCAAGGATTTCAATCGATAAGGCTAAATTTTGAGGTAGACGAGATCACCCACATCCAAGTCAAGGTTTCTTCGTCTTGTATCAGCTGTGTTCTTCATATACTGTTGAGCTCGAAGTAAATGAGCTTTCAAATCACTAATGATTAGATCGCGATCTATCAATTGTTGATCTACCTCATCAATAAGAGAACCCCCTGCAGTATACCGAAGCAAGCTGGGAGGATCGCGGCCGTAGAGAGCTTTGAAAGGGGTCATTCTCGTGGCACTACTGAATGTAGTGTTGAATCAGTATTCTGCCCAGCATAACCAACGTGGCCACTGTTTAGGCTTACTCCCAATAAAACACCGCAAATAAGTTTCGACACATCGATTAGTCACCTCCGATTGTCCATCAGTCTGAGGATGGTAGGCCGAGCTCATAGCTAAGCTAGTTCCCGAGTGTTTGAAGATTTCTCCCCAAAAATTGCTCATGAACAACCGATCGCGATCGGAAATAATGGTACGAGGGTATCCATGCAAACGCACCACCTCTTTCACAAATAAGTCAGCCACCTCTTTTGCTGTGTAAGGGTGTTTCAGAGGAAGGAAGTGACTGTACTTACTAAGCCTGTCAACTATGACTAAAATGGTGTCATAAGCATGAGCCTTAGGTAAGCCCGTGATAAAGTCCATTGTGAGGTCTTCCCAAACTTGGTTAGGAATTGGAAGAGGCTGTAGAAGTCCTGCAGGCTGAAGGGCTTGGTATTTATTCAGCTGACATACATCACAGTTTTGTACAAACCGTTTTACGTCCATTTTCATCCCTTGCCAATACACAATAGCAGCCAACCGTCTGTAAGTTCTCATCAAACCAGAATGCCCTCCCATAGGTCGAGAATGAAATTCAGTAATAAGTTGCTGTATGTGGGGACCATTCCTGGGTAACAATAATCTGTCCTTCCAGAGGAGTCTATGACCCAGTAAACGGAATGGAGGGTGACTTGAAGGATCAAGCAGAAGATCCTGAATAATACCTTTCAACTTGCTGTCTTGCTGTACCAATTCTTCCAGGTCATCAATGCCAGAGAAATAACCCCTTGATAAAGCATTGACCTCCACAAAAACCATCTGTTTGTCAGCATCGTCCTCCTGCTGATTTTCTTCTAAATCAGCTTTCCTGGATAGGGCATCAGCTGCCTTGTTAGTCGGTCCTGGCTTGTAAACAATGTTGAATTTTAATCCCATTAGCTTGGTCAGCATTTTCTGTTGCATTTCTCCCAGCAACTTCTGATCATTAAGGAAGTGGAGGCTCTGTTGATCTGTTTGAATCGTGAAGTGCCTTCCGAGAAGGTAATGCCTCCATTTCTGCACAGCCATGATAATTGCCATAAGTTCCCTCTCATAAATGGATTTAGATCTTCCCTGCTGTGACAACCCTTTGCTTATATAGGCAATTGGTCTGCCCCCTTGTGTCAACACTGCTCCCAGTCCAAAGCCAGAAGCATCTGTTTCGATGATAAAGGGTTCAGCAAAGTCCGGTAAGGCAAGGACAGGAGTAGACGTGAGAGCTGCCTTAAGTTGCTCGAAAGCTTGTTGAGCTTCATCAGTCTAAGCGAAATTGTCTTTGCATAGCAGATTTGTCAGAGGCTTAGCAATACTTCCATATCCCCTCACAAACCTCCTGTAATACCCAGATAGCCCCAGGAATCCTCTCAGAGACTTGACATCTTTTGGAACAGGCCACCCCACCACACTGGATATTTTAGAAGGATCTACTGATAACCCTTTAGAACAAATGATGTGACCCAAATATTCCAGCCGCTGCTGCCCAAACGTACATTTCTTTAGGTTTGCTACCAGCTGATTGTTGAGCAGAATCTGTAACGTTATTTCTAAATGGGATAGGTGGTCCGCTAATGATTTGCTGTACACTAGTATATCATCAAAGAATACCATTATGAATTTCCGCAGATACGGCCGAAATAAGTCATTCATCAATGCTTGGAATGTTGCCGGGGCGTTAGTCAGGCCGAATGTCATGACTAAGAACTCATAGTGCCCTTCATGCGTTCGGAATGCAGTCTTTGCAGTATCTTCTTCCTTTACCCTTATCTGGTGGTAGCCTGATTTGAGATCTATTTTGGAGAATAAAGTTGCGCCCCCTAGCTCATCGAAGATCTCATCTATGCAGGGTATTGGATACTTGTCAGGTATGGTAATCTTGTTCAACGCGCGATAGTCCACACACATTCGCCAACTGCCATCTTTCTTTCTAACCAACAACACAGGACTCGAATAAGGACTGATACTCTACCGAATGACCCCTGCCTGTACTAACTCAGCCACCATCTTTTCTATCTCAGTCTTCTGGTATAATGGGTATCTATATGGTCTTAGATTTGGGGGTTTGGCACCAGGTTCTAAATTAATGGCATGATCGGTAGGTCGCTTTGGAGGAAGTGTATCTATAGTTTGGAAGACTGCCGAATACTTCTGAAGCAGGGAAATAATATGCTCACTACAATTCGGTAGTTCTAGCCCTTGAACACCCAGACTGCCGAATTCTATCTGTCCCTGTGGTGCTGACTTTTGTTGCTCTCGGATCATAGTCTTCAAGGAGACTAAGGTTTTAAACAATGCAGGATTCAACTGGCTCTCTTTTTCTGACTTTTCACCCCACAGTTTAACTTCCGTATCTTGTAATGAAAACTTCATCAGTTGTTTCTTCCAGTTGATGGTTACAGTCCCCAAAGTTTCCAACCAAGCCACCCCAAGGATGACATCCGCATTTCCCATTTCGAATGGAAACATATCTTCTCGAATCAGTACACCCTGTATATCCAGACATACTGATTTGCATACACCTTGACTCTGGATTTTGCAACCGTCACCCAAACTGACATTGAAGGGTCTTGTTTCCTCCACCGGTAGCTGTAAAATTTTCACAAGTTCTTTTTTAATGAAATTGTGGGTGGCTCCACTGTCAATGAGTACTGTGACCGTTTTATTTCGAATCGTCCCTTTAAGCCTCAGAGTTTGAGGTCCCCTGAGTCCCATCAACGAATTTAAAGATAACTCAAMAGAATAATCAGAAGGAAATTGAGGTTCGGACTCATCTGGTTGAAGAGAGGAACACAGCGCCTGGGTTAGCCAGGCCTCTTCTTCAGCTTGTAGATCCTCTGGCTGTCCTTCATCCACCAGGAGAACATGGAATTGCTTCCCTTCACAGCGGTGACCGGGACCATATTTCCCATCGCACTGAAAGCATAATCCCTTTTCTCTCTTTCGTAGCAATTCCTCAGTCGTCATTCGTCGAATTGGGTAGGCCAGCTCACGTCGTGGTGATGGATGGTGGTCAGAGTTCCGATTGGGTGTCCATCCTTCCGTCGACTTCTTCTGAAATGGAACCAGGTGCGATATCGGCGCTAACGATGTCGAACTGGTCGCTGATGAAGTCGCACTGGGTCGTGGTTCGTCACTCATTCGTCGATTAGGGCTCCAGGATGTCTTCCCAAATTCATTCCCCTTTTGGTAAGCTAGATTGGGTCGTAGCATTGGCTCTCCCAGGCGTGTTTGGCGAATGGGCTTCGCTGCATGCTCACTTAGGGCCCAATTTCGATCTTCAATTAGTTGGGCCAGCTCTACCAAGTGAACCAACGAATGGTTCTCCACCATCTTCAGCTCAGCTCTAATCTCAGGCTTCAATCCATTCAGAAACGCCGTAGTTACCACCTCACGATCAACGTTCTTCATCAACGAAGAGATGGCTTCAAAATTCTGTTGATACTCCTCGATGGAACCTGTTTGTTGTAGATTCATCAGAGTTTCCAGTGGGTTTCCCTTTTGCTTGCTGCCGAATCGGCGCACCATGGCTGTCTTGAATTCAGACCAACTAGTCAAGGGCGACCAGTTTTCACGCCACTGGTACTAGCTCAAAGCCTTTCCCTCTAAGCACACCGCCACCGCTATTAATCAGTTCATCTCCGCTATCCCATTCAGCTCAAAGTACCTTTCCACCCTGAATAGCCACTCGTATGGGTCCTCTTCGCTGAAGACAGGTAATTCCAATTTACGGTGAAGCCACTCAGGCCTGCTTTGGCCGGAAGAGTATGACGATGAGGTACGGTTATTCATGTTGCCTGAAATTTCCTCCCGATTGTCTTTATTGATGGGTTGCTCATCTGTCTTCTTTCCTACTGTCTTCTGGATTTCTCTAAGGCACTCAAAGATCGAACCCATGTCATGTGTCAGCTTCACAACCTTTTGATCTAATGAGTCCATCTTTATATCCATCGCACCCATGTCTCCAATTATCTTCAACATCTCCTTTTCTACATTTTCAACTCTGGACTCCATTTTTGTTGCAACCATTATGCCGTGGAACGTCCGCTCTGATACCAAGTTGTTAAGAACCTAATTTTCCAGCTAACCGGAGCTACAATTCTAAATAGACTTAACTCAATCAGCTAAGTGTTATAGAAGCAAGAAGAGTAGTGTCCAAAAATGCAGAGAAAGTTAATAGAATTTTTATAGATGAAATAGTAGACTTCGAGGGCTACTAACCTCCATACATAGTGACTYTATAATTCTCTCCTCCCTTCCACATCGTCTCCCCTTCCTATTTAAACAATACTCTTACCCACATTATTCTATTTCTCCTTTCTTCTAGACTGCTCTCTTCTAGACTGTCCTACCCAACTTCCCGTTTTAACCAACTCCCTAATTTCCCGCAGTTGTTGTAACAGTTTTTCTAACAAACTCCTCATTAGCCCCCATCCTTTTCCTTCTCGTGTAGTGCTGGAGTAATTGGTCCTTATCATTGTGATTTGTGATTTAATTGATTAGTTGTTGTTAGACTTCAGATATAAAATAATAGAAGACTTTGTCAAGTTGTTTAATGTTAATTGAAATGTTAGAATTGTACTGAGAATGTTTGTTTTATATTTAAAGTAATTTAGCTTATTTTTGAGATATACTAATGTTTTTATTTAATTTTTTTCTTTTTTAAATAAAAATATAAAGAAATTAAGTAATTATAGAGTAACTTACATATGACGATTAAACCTGCAGGTTACCCATTCATATATGGGTAGGATCTGGGTTTGGACAAGATTTGGGTCTCAATTTCCTTAAAGGTTTTGGTCAGATATTAGTAAACCTACCCAGACCTAACCCATTGCAATTCATGAGGAGCTACCTTTAAATCCAAAGGAAGGTTTCATCTCTTTAAAAATAAAACCATGCTCAATAAGTCGAATGCATTAGCTGTCCACTCTCCGATTGGGCAGTAAGGGTCAGAGAAGGGCAATTACTCATTTTAAAACCAGCATTTTTAAGACCAAAGAATCGGGGCGGAAAAGAGGGGAAAACTCTCTACCATCCCTTAATTGTAGTAAGGGATCATTAGCTTTAGAGATATTTTGTCCTATCAATGACTAAATCGCAGTATTAACTATTTCGTCGTCGATGGGCCAAATTACTAGATGGCCCCACCAAATGGAAGATTGAAACCATGGACACACACAAGGATGGTCGATGAAGCCAAGCAGACATAAATTATTAAAGAAGTCTGTTAAGTTTGCCACTTCCCTAAAAGCTTAAGCTTGTAAGTGTGAGCTTAACTTGAATATTTAAAACTCTAATACGCCCTCTCACGTGCAAAGGCCTCACTTGCACTTGCAATGTGGACCGGAAGAAGCCTCACATGCCTCAGCGGGTCTTACAAGTGGGCCAAATAATAACATTTTTATTTTTTAATTAAATGACACGGAGAGGATTCAAACCTAGACCGTTGGGTCAATATGGCTCTGATACCATGTTAAGTTTACCACTTTCCTAAAAGCTTAAGCTTTTAGTAAAGTTTTAAGCTTTTAGGAAAGCGGCAAACTTAACAAAGCCCATTTCTTGAACAAGAAAAATGACCCAGTAATAAAGCCCACATAACTCAAAAGTAAAATCAAGTACATGTCATAGGGTCACTACATGACCTTGCCACTCAACACACTAGACAAAAAGGGCCAGAATCACTTATGTGATGCTGCCAACACCAGGTGGTGCATAGGGATGCACTAACCACCAATAGGTCCAGCACAGCATACTCTTAGATTATTGGCCAGGTTTCGACACTTGAGCATTAGAGGATTATCACCAAAAGAAATTCTAGCATCCCTCACTCTTCTGATAGGCAGTATTGCTCAGGTCCTATCTGTGGCTAAAAACAAGGAGGCTCAGCTGTCTAGATCTGCTAGAAGGCTGTTTGTGGAGTCTTAACGTAAAATAAGCACTAACCATCACAGACATTAAATCAAATTATAGTAGTAAGAAATTTTAATAACTTGATCTACCATGTACCCCTAAGGAGAGTTATGGTTATAGAGTGGTAGAATGGAATAGACATGCAAAAATAAAGGCTAAAATTCATCACTCCAAAAGATAGTTGATACCTCAAACCATTGTTTTTTAAACTTTTGACCAGTTTTTTGCAAAGGTGAAGCTATCTGGTGTCTTTTAAGTCTTGTAGAAGACCCTTGTCTCTCACGAACATCAACAGTCACAATTGCTCCATTTCTGAGTCCACATAAAACAATTTTTCCCTGCAACAAGAAATGATCATGGTCAATTCCAAAAATTAGTTGAGAATTGTTGGCCTAACAAAAGAAAGAGACACTCCAAAGGCATTCATGTAATTAACAAAAGGAGCATTTCAAAAATACATAAAACTTTTAACCATATACAATATAGGAATCAGTTCAGATTGGCATATATGTGTCAGCAGCTCCTTACCCTTTAAAGTAATATATGGATTTCGTTATACCAGTATAGTAAAGTTCAATGCATTAAATGTAAAACGTATATATCAATCCATATATGTATATATATATATGTAGAAGATCTAACCTAACATTTTGACCTAAACACCTAAACTTTCAACCATTCATTTATCTGACTATAAAGATGCAGAAAGTTGATAAGTTTGCAAAGTTAAATGTAATTATCTTATTTGAAATTTAGCCATTGGATCAGGAATGAATGGTTGACAATTTGCGTCAAGGTTTTAAGTCAAAATTTAAAGTTAAAGATTGCAATCCTTTATATATCTATAACATTGGTCAAGAAATAAACATCAAATTCAGTTCTGCACCTTTCTTTGTAAAATTGGAAAATATCCTTGGGGGTTTCCAGTTTTTTTTCCCCTCAAAAATAGAGGAAAAAAATACAACTCCAAGATTCCTTTCCCACATTTTCAGCCTGTCCTCCATTATCAACCACTCTTTCAAACTCCAACTTGCTCATACTGTAATCTTAGATTTTTGTATTTCTGTATATCAATATATTACAACCCTACACACCTCAATATATACAACAACATATACACTAAAAAAGAAACAAAGCTTTCAACCACTTTCCTACTTTTTGTATTTCCTACTTCATATAACTCAACACTCCCCCTCAAGCTAGAGCATATAAATCGTATGCACCAAGCTTGCTACAGATAAACTGCATAATAATGCATCAGTTTGGACCCAAGAGGTGTGATTTATGGCTATATCTGCAGCCTTAGTAGACCTTGACCCATACACCACAGTTCAACCGAGGCAGTTCATGAAGTTCAATTAGCACTGCTTATCAATTTATCAGTAATAATAGTAGGAAGTAACACAAAGGAGATAGAACCCAATTTAGGGCCGGAAGCGTCAGAAAATATGATGAACTAGTGTCGAAATTAACTAAAATAAAAAACAGATCCGTAAAGGAAATCTGGTGAAAGTCACTGAAAAACTGGTGAGAAAAACTTTTTCGGTCACCGAAACATTATGGCGACGGCGGATGATCATCAGAACAGTACGCCGGAGTTGGACGATGACGAAAATCAAAGAAGATTCCTCACCAACATCGGCTAAATCCACTAGTGCCGACGGTGAGGGCAGACAGCTGCTGGAGACAGAGATCAACAACCAGATCGCCGAACAGAAGATTGGTGCATGGAGGCGCATGTAGCAACAATTGGAGACGGGCATGCCGAGGGTTTGTCGACGAGGGGAAGAGGAGCAGGCTAATAGCTGTCACGCGCGCTGAAGAAAAAGATCAACCCACGATCATCAAAAAGAAGAGTGGCGCGTGGCGGCGTGGCAGGCGGAGATCATCGATGAGCTGGAAGGGGGTTTGCCAGCAAGATGACGAGGAGCAGACTAGTGGTGTCACCGCACCAAGAGGATGGCAGTTCAGCTTCGTCGAGAACATTAGCATCACCGGAGAACAGTGGCATCACCGGAGAGGAAAAAAATAGTGACAGAAGCCAGAGGCTCTAATACCATGTAATCTTAGATTTTTATATTTCTGTATATCAAAATATTACAAGCCTACACACCTCAATATATACAACAACATATACACTAAAAAGGAAACAAAACTTTCAACCACTTTTCTACTTTTTCTATTTCCTACTTCATATAACTCAACACATACAAAAGATAATTTGAAACACATTCTATCCTCTAAAACTCCATTTTAAACCAATAATCACTAATCACCTCATCAGATTAGGAGACAGTCTATAAAGAAGAGAGAATGTGATTCCAAATTAATGAAGATTCTGAGAAATTTGAAAAATATAGGAGGATAATTTAGAGAAGGGTAAAGAACAAGCAATAAATGAGAAGCTACAGACAATTTTTAATTTATCGGTAAATGACTCTTCTCTAGATTTATGTAGTTTCATTGGTCAATCAATAAAAATAATGATCAAGGACCTGAGAACAACTACACAATTTTTTTTAAATTTCGATAAATATACATTGATTCATTTCACTACAGTTTCTATCATCTACAGAAAGTGTAACCGGATGTCCAAACACCTAAAGCATCTAAGTCTAGAAGGATCTTACACAATCCACCAACTTGAATACATCTAGAGAACCTCAAATGGTTTAAGAGCATATTTGATGAACAAGCAATTCAAAACATCTAAAAATCTTTACATAGAGTAAAATTACCGTTTGATCAATTTGTTGTGCCAAAACATCACTTTTACTACGACAAACCCATGTTGTCATTCCTGTTTCCAAATTGACCACAGCGGCACCAAGATTGGTTCCTAAATCACAAAAACAAATAAAACCCATAAATCTCTGAACATAACATAAACTACAGCAAACTCAAGGGCAAGATAAACTATACTTGTTTTTCTGTTAGATTCAATGACTTAACCTACTCATTAATTTTGTAATCACATCTGTGTCTACATTAAAGGATTTGAGTCGCCTAACTGACAATACAGGTACTCTAATATAGGAAGATTGGCTAATTAAACAGTAGTACATAGCAGACAACTTCAAATTAATAGTGTAGTTAAGCAAAATAAAAGAAAAAACTTACCAATAACTGCTTGACTTGTATCAGAGCTGCAATCCGCAGTCCAAATGGTACAATTGATAGAAGCAACCTCATTTATCCTCTCTCTAAAGATAGAAGTCCTAGGACTAAATTCTATTGGATCATCAAGATTTAGAACATATACAGATCCACCAGATGTCTCCGATCCCAAAGTAGTTATCCTGTTTACTTAGGTTAAGGTCTAGCAAGGGCAAATTTAAATATCTTTATGAGATAATTAACTATATTAAACAAATAGTAGGTATGAAAAGTGAAAATAATAGGACAAATATCTTAAAAAAAAATTATAAACTTTTAATCAAGTAGAAGACACCAAGCAACATAAAAATTCAATGGTGGTGCTCCTGAGAAAACCTTAACACCTAAAGACCAAAAGATTGTGAAAGAGCAAACAAAAATGCTACCAATCCAAGGGATGCTTCTACACTAGCTATAACATACATAACAACCAGATCCTACTTAAAATAAACACTACTTCTTCCTAAAATGACCCACAAAAGATGAATCCCCATACTCACTTCCAGGCAAGTAAGACCAGATCTTACTTAAACCAATCATATATCCACAATGATAAAAGGCACTGGCCAAGAGATCATAAACTGGATAAACAGGCCAGACCAGTTGCACAAGACAAAATTTAATATGGGTTTCAAACGGTATGTATGGATTGCAAAATATTTCTTAACCTCAAAATTATAAGTAGATAATTGAATAAACAACCTACAACACAAAGAAAATTTATTAGTTGAAAAATAAACAAACTAATATCTGTTTAAGGATACAGAGCATGCTGACAGTTAGAATCATCATCAGTTGTACCAGAAGAGTACTTTCTAGGCAATCTTATACAAGATATACTAGATGACATTAGTATTGAAGCTCTATCAGGTCTCCAAATATGCTCAGGTATTTTATGACTTTCAGCTTTGTCTTGTTTATTAAGAGGCCACACACGATCTGGAATGAATTTTACCCCATTATCAAACTTTTGTCCAACTTTTCCAACTTCAAAAAAACTGCGAGAGCACCAAACTTCAAAAGCAATAGCTTGTGATCAAGACTTAAAGGCAGTATAAGCACTAACAAAGAACCATATCAACAATAAAAACCCAAGAAACGTACAAAAATAAATGCTAATGTCATTTATCAAGGCTGTAGAGCACAGAAAAAGTTATAACATAGCATCAACAAGAAGCTTACTAAATCTTCCTAAATCACATTAGAAGAAGTTCTGGTCAACACTTTCAACCAAAGTTTGCCACAACCTGAAAGTTAAAGCTTTCATATTATCATGACCACATTATTAGATAATTGTGACATAAATGATTCATTGAGGGGAAATACTAGGATTAGAGTGGAGCAACCGATGTTTCTCTATCATCATTTGTAGTAAAATTTCTATTTCAGTTAATACCATAATGACACAAAGCTGGTTTCTTCCAGACAGTTACAGATAGGTTTATGTGCAGCCATAAAAGATCAAAATTAAATTTCCATAGTCTTTTATCCCTTCCTTAACTATTGCCCCCAATTATTAATTCAGCTTCACTAACTCTTAAAAAGACCTGTACCCAATCCGAAATAATTCCTAATTAAATAGGTCAGAACCTGTACCCAATCTGATTTTTAAGACATGGAGCCTAGAACGACTTGTTCCCATAAAGCATAGCTGAATAACTACCAGATTGAAAGAATTAGCAATGAGCCGGGGGTAAAAGCACTCCCTTGATCCCACACACTCCAAGAATGCAACTTTTTCCCTGAACACTAAATAATAGAGCATAATTTTAAAAAGAACTACAAGCCTACAAGGCCAAACTGAGGCAGAATCAGATATCAACTATATTTTTTTTTAATACCCAAAAGTTCCGCCACATATTTTTACAAATTCACTTCTAAACTAGGGAGTACTACAGAAAGACATCAACATAACCTCCAGGATTTACTAGGGCGCTAAGATCGCTTACAATTTATGTCTTAAACATCAAAATGAAAAGAAAATCTAGAAGCAGAACTAGTATATCATAAATTTCCCAGTTTTATTAACATGAACGAGGCATATTTTGAAGAAGTAATACTAAAAAGTATAAAAGTACGATAAAAATTATATAACATGCATCCTAGACACGTATTTCTTCCACAAAATGAAGTCACAGAAAATTATTCAGCTGTTAGTATGAAGGATTCT
>JANLJB010030439.1:0-24778 GCA_026212285.1 Bursera cuneata | reverse complement strand
CATAGAATTATTTACCTGCTGTACTTAAAATTTTGAGAAATTAATATTAAAGTAAAACTAGTTTTACAGACTCTTTTGCAAATTATCCTTTTCAAACTGATCCTAGTGCCATGTGATCACCCTTAAACTATTTGTATTTTTTATTTTCAATTATTTCCGTCTCTTCACATGGTTATCTTGAATATGGCTTTCATTACTGCAGTTCTCGGTTTCCCTTTGGAAATTGAGATTTTAAGCGAACGAGTCTTAAGGGTGATGACATGGCACTGGGATCAGTTTGAAAAGGGCAATCAAGAACCGTTTTCTTCAAAATAAGAGGGAAGACGACCACATGAAACGGATGAAATGATAGAAAAAAATAAATTATAAAAGTTATCTAAGGGTGATGATATGGTAATTAATGTGATAATATCAACTCAAAGAYCACATCAATTTATAAAAAATAGTAACGTTCCACATTAATTTATATTTATAAAAAATAGTTGGTATAGGAGTTTGTAAAAATAATGTTACTGTTAGTATTGATATTAAAAAATTATTTAGTTTATTTATAATAAATATAAATTCTTAATTTTTAATTTGTAATTAATTTAGGTTGGGTGATTGTTATGTACATCTATTTTGATAGCTGAGTTGGTATCAAATTCAAATCCAAGTGTCATACACTGAGGTAAGGGCGCATGTTAAGAAGGAGAGTACAGCAGCAGAGAATCCAATATCAATGAAGAAACTGAGCGACCCTACTCCCGCGCTAAAATGGAAGAAGAATCTCCATTAATCTAGAAACTAAAACGGTCAAACTCTTTATCCCCAAAACATAATTTTCTTCCCTCAGTGAATCTTCTCGAACTTTCAAGCACAACGAACAACTCCTCTATAAATCTCACACCACCAAACCCTTCTCTTTCCACAACAGCCGAAACAAATTCACAAAAACACTTTCAAGGAAAAGCTTTTATTTTTCGATTACATTATGAGCACTCATCCATTCAACGGAAGCTACTGGAACTTACCGTCCCGCCCTCGCAAAGCTCCGACTGTGAGAGAAATCCCGATCCAATATGTTGGCTCGGAGAAGCCGGTGGATAGATCCTCTTCGGCCGTGAAGATTCAGAAGGTGTTCCGAGGGTTCCTTGTGAGAAAAAGCGTGAAGAAGATCGCGGAGATCAGAAGCCAAGTCGAGGAGATCGAGCGGAGGATGTTGGAGAATGAGATTGTCCATTTGGTTCGAAGAGACGCTAAAGAGAGGTTGAGAGTTAACGAGATGTTGATGAGTTTGCTCTTTAAGTTGGATTCGGTTAGAGGAGTGGATTCCGGAGTGAGGGAGTACAGGAAGACAGTTATTAAGAAAGTGATATCCTTGCAGGAAGCTTTTGACGCTGTTGTTTCTAGCAATGGTGATGATAGTCTTGGTAACGGTGAAAATGTTGTGGAAACGGTTGATGAGACGGTGACAGAATGTACGGAAGACAATGCTGAAGCAGTAGATGATAAAGAAATTCTCAACCATCAGGAAGACAATGCTGAAGTTGTGGATGAGAAAGAAATTCTGAACAATCGAAACGACGAGGCAGAAGAAGAACGAGAGGTTTTGGAAAATTACGATGTGATGCAATCGGTGAGTGATTGTCTGGAGGAAAGTGTGGGAACGAGTCAGACTGAATGTCAACTCAATTCCTCAGAGAATCCTGCGAGGTTGATCGAAGCGTGTGAAGAAGATGATGATAGTGGTTCATCGAAGCAAGAAATCGACGCTGTTGAAACTGATCAAGCTGAAGATAGGGAAGTGACTGAGAAAGTGAGCGAGGTTCCGAGAAGAGGGGAGGAGAATGCAAGGAACAGGGAGCTGTTGGAGAATATGATGGATTTGATGGCTCAGTTGTTCGAGAGGAACAAAATGCAGACGAAGTTGTTGAGCTCGTTATCGCAGAGGGTTGAACAGCTTGAGAAGGCCTTTATGTGTGAGAGGTTGAGGAGGAAGAAAAAGAGGCAGGCTGCTGGGACTGTTGATGGTTGTGAAACGACACGGGATAACAAGAAATGCGGGAAGAGATAGTGAGTGTAGGATGAAAGATTTGTAGATTTGTTTGATTTTGATTGAAATCTGCATATGTTTCTTTTATTTCTCTGTCGATGTTTGTAACTTCTATGTTGGTTTCTGATGTGGGTAACGCAATCGAAAACTTTCTCCATTGATAAACTTTTAGCAAACATTTTGTGAAAAATTCAAGTGATTCGTGGAAAGTGATTCAAGATCATGTCATGATTTGATTTTGGGTTTAGATAAAATCAAGATTTGACTGATAGTTGATAAGAGGAAACAAATCTTGACCACATACTATGAGTTTACAGTTACCTTGTACACGTCCTTCTACAAGGCAACCTATAAAACTTCAGAGATGTGATACCTTGAAATTGAAAGATAATTCCTTAATTTAAATGCATGGATAGTGTTTTTAACAGAGCATGATTATACAGTTGAGTGCAATTCTAAGCTTTTTCACAAACTAGAACTGGAGATATGAACATGCCTCAAATTATACAATAAGATGGCAAGATTATGATGTTCTATAAATATTGACCAAAGTGTAGATATATTTGATATTTATGTCAGTGGAGGTTGGCTTTAAGCCCATTTCGTCCATTCTTCATTCCTTCATTGATTAACCATGTTATCGGTTTGGAAAGTCAATGGAATGTATGTTTTATATGCTCCTACTTTTTCTGTCATTTATATGATGAGTTTTTTTATGAGGTTTCCTTGCTATGGATTTGAAACCTAGAACTTGAGACTGTTGTGTGCTTGTTGGGCAATGTTTTCTAATTAGAAGAGTAACTCTTAACAGTCATGTAACTTTAGGAAGTTTTGTGGTCTCAAATTCAATCCTTTTTGTTCTGGCTTTTGTTTCTGCTTTGAATCACAACCTTGTTATTGTTGTTAAGAACTTAATTCATCTATTTCTGCATTTAGGAACTTTTTCTTCTCGGCTCTTGCAAGACGGAGGAGGTATTCTGACGCACGATAGAACCACTTAAGTTGTATTGCATCTATCCTACTTTTCTTCCTGACTGCGGTAAGCTTTATAATCTAGGCTTGCTGTTTTTTGACTTAATTGAACATGAGGTTAACTTTTTATTTGCTACTATGGTCGCTGTCGGAATTTTTCTTGTAGCTCGTCTTCTTCCGCTTTTCATAGTCATATCCTATATAATGAATCTAACATCTTTAATAGGTATAATAACTGTATTATTAGGAGCGATTTTAGCTATTGCTCAAAAAGATATTAAGAGAAGTTTAGCCTTTTCTACAATGTCTCAATTGGGTTGTCAGTTCTGGAAATACATTACCTAAGATTTGAGCAATTGGAGAGGGTTTGGCTAGAATTTGGAGGCATGATTAACATGACTAGTTAGAAGGACCATACTTTAACTGATTTAATAAATAAACACTCCTTTTCTGCATATCTGTTTCTCATGTTTGGGTAAACTGGTCATGAGAAACTGGTGTAGGAACACCCAATTTGTAGTTGGAAAGTAAGCCTCGTCTTGTTCCAGCAACATCAGCATTCTATACTCTTGTTTCCGGATTTATAGTTTTGGCTGAAGTAGGTGTTTTAGATGATGATGATGCATCATCTCCCACTCTGTCCTTGCGGTACCAAAAATTTTACAAAAGAATCTGCACCAGACATGCCTTACATAATTTTGTGTTCTAGCAAAATGCCATTTTCTCTGCAAATATTGAAACTGGGTAGAATTATTTCCTTGATAGATTGTTATCTTCAGGATTCTATACAAGAGAGTTTTTGATATAGAGATGAAGATGAGAAGAAAGTACTCAATTGTTAAATTTTAATTTTTTTAATAGTCCAATTTCAACTTTCAATTACCATAAGGTTGAACTCGAGGAGAGAATCAAATGAAAGGTTAGATCTACAAAAAAATCATCATCACAGGTAATACAATAGAAGTAGAGTATGGTAAAAATGAGTAGATCCTGATGGAGATTTTCTCAGTGGCTGGTCAATCCCTTGAATTGAATTACATCTCAGCCACGGCTGGTTCCTGGAGGGCCTTGAACATGGGGCAGCCCATTATTTTGGCCCGTTATCTTTTATCTTATGTGGTAGTGATTGTATGGCCGGGATCAGAATTCAACTCTTAGACTTTTGAGTCGTAACTCATAAAGGGTAATCAGTGTGAAATCGCTTATTTCTGATGTCTTAATAATTTAATCCAAATTCTCTGAACGCCTAAAAATACATATGAAAAACCTTACGCTATTTTGAGATTATATACCAAGTATAGGACTAACTTTTTTCACAAAATACCTCTCTGAAAAGAAGGAAAAAGAATTGCCGATACATATCGTACTATAGATATATTTGACCCATATGATAAAATGAACTTTATTCAATTCTACCCCTAGCTGAAAATTAAAAATAAAAACTTTTATTATATTTCTATAAAATTATTTTGTTAACAATCATATGTATTTATTTAATTTATTAAAAGTAGGATAAGAGTTGAGTCGATTTAAACAGAAAACAAAAAAATACACATATAATCATGGAATGTTATCGATAAACATAAGCATAAGCATAAGGTTGGTATGATTATTGACATAAGTCGAGTGGTTGATTTTGCTGTTCTGGCCACCCAAACCCTCCCTCTTTGCCCTTTCTCTTCCTTCCTCTCTATCTATCTATCTATCTGTCTATCTCTCTCTCTCGCGCTCTGTCTCTCTGTGTGTTGGACAAACATAACCTTTCCGAAACTCAAATCCAACAATTCCCTTTTAAATCAGGTCTCTCCTTCACTTGTGTTTTTGCTCGTTTACTCCAATCACTCCCTCCCTCTCGGTCGTCTCTCTCTTCGATCCTCACTCTTATCCAACTCTCGAAATTACTGCTTCCCCCTCCGATGGCTCAAGGCAAGTTTGATCTACCTGACGATCTCCTCTCCTCTAAGCCCTCCGATCGTCCGTTGACCCCTAAAGGTTTCCCCCTTTTTTAAATTTTTTTTTATTCGATTCTTTTCTGCTTAATGTGGGTGGGTTTGTGATTCGCTGTTCCGAACTCATTTACCCTCTTAAGTTTTGCCCCATTTCTTCTCTAAGATACAGTATTTATGTTAATTAGGGTTTTTTTTTCTTTATGTTTATCCGATTCATTGATTCTATTTCGAATTTTTTTAAATGTTCGATTTATTGTTTTTGTTTCTGAAACGTGACATTTAACCCAGCATTGATGAGTTCAGTATTTGAATTTGAATTTCAATCAAGTGAATCTCCATATTTTTTTTCAAGTCTTCTGCTGATGATTCTTGCGTTGTATTAGCTCCACTGTTTGGTGGAAATTGAAAGCATTAATTACTTTTTAATCATGTTTTCATGCTCTAATTTTCGTTCATATATTGCCAGGGGGCACGTCAGGAGGAAACGAGGATAAGTTCCATATGGCGCTACTTGATGATTCCAAAGGTGAAGCACTTTCCCTCTCATCTGTTTATATAGCTTTTACTTTTGTCTTTTGTGTGCTTTTTAGTTTTATGTAAGTAATATGGTGTGCTATGTTGATGACTGCAGATCAATTGGCATCTGAAAGTAGCATTCCGTTGTCTCCTCAGTGGCTTTATGCCAAACCCACTGAAACTAAGATGGTACATTCTAATTCTAATTTTTGTTTTTTTATTTTCATACCATAACGTCGCAGCCAAAACGCCAATGGCATATTGGCACTATAAATTATCAGTCACTGGATGCATTCAAGGTGTTATTGAATCTTGTTACCTAAAGCCGGTTGTTTAGGTTTTTTCCCATTGATTTTTTCTTTTTTAATACATATATTTTGATTCTTCAATTTCTTCCCTTCCCTCTCTATTTGATCAAATTACTTATGAATATTTTGCTTGTTGATGATGTGATGATATATGCATCTGATCTGTTATTCATATGGGTTGTACATGGGCTGGAAAAAATTTCTTTTTGATTGGTGTACGTGCATATGCATTAGGTTCTTTGTGTGCTTGGAATGTCTTCTTTGCATTAGGGCTTAGTTGATCTTGTTGTTGTCATTGTGATATTTAGTAGTGTGGCTTATTTTTCATGTAGATTCAAATTATTGCTGTAGGTTTCTTTTTTGTTTTCTGGAATTGTTTGATTTGAGTAAATATTGGCTTAGCCTACAAGAGTAGCGGTTGAGAGAGAGCCTCAGCCTTCTTTTTGATACGTTGCTGATATGGCTACAGTCAGAATGCAGTTTAGGCTGTACTTATATCTGTACTTATATCTTGTCAAATTTTTTTCTAATTTGCTAATCTATAAGGCGGTTAGGTTCTTACACCATCTTTCTGCTGCTAGAATTGCTTGATGGAAACCCAAAAGGGAAGCCAGTATCCTATTGGAACTAGGACCAATTTTTTTTTCGTAGCTTGTCTATTTTATTAGTTTCTCCATCTCTCTTTCTTTATGTATGTACGTATGTCGCCCAATTCACTTTTTACATTCCTGTATAACGTAATTTATTAAAGATAATCAATAGTTTTTTAACATCATATCCAACTCTGATTATATTATATTTAATTTGTTTATCTTTGCATTATCATCCAGTTTTCTAGCAGCAGAGCATTTTCTTGATATCATAAACATCTAGACTTCAATATCTATATGTTAGTCGACTTTTTTAAGTTTGGAGTTGTGTCAGTCGTCAATATTTCTCAATGGGACATTCTTTTTTTTTTTTTTTTTGGGACAGGATGTGCGTGCTCCAACTTCTGTTTCTATTGGGAACTCCACTGATTCGAGCCAGAAGGAGAGTTGGCGTTTGGAAGGATCTGAGGAGAAAAAAGATTGGAGGAAGAGTGCTACTGACAGTGACAGTAGCCGCCGCTGGCGTGAGGAGGAAAGAGAAACTGGCTTACTTGGTGTTAGAAGAGATCGTAGGAAAGTAGATCGCCGTATTGACAATGTTTCGTCAAGGGAAACAAGTGACAACAGAGCTTTACCTTCTTCTGATCGGTGGCATGATGGTAATACACGGCGTGATACTAAATGGTCATCTAGGTGGGGCCCGGAAGACAAGGATAAGGAATCCCGAAACGAGAGGAGGACTGATGTGGAGAAGGAGAAGGAAGATGCTCACAATGACAACCAATCTTTTATGAGTAGCAACAGATCAGCTTCTGAGCGTGACACAGATGCTCGTGACAAATGGAGACCACGCCATAGGATGGACATCCATTCTGGTGGTTCAAGTACCTATCGTGCTGCACCTGGATTTGGACCTGAGAGAGGACGAGTGGAGGGTTCAAACGTGGGATTTACTATCGGACGAGGAAGGTCAAATGTTATTGGGAGGTCTACATCAGCAAGCACCTTTGGTGCTGTTCATTCCTATCAAGGTGCAAGTGCCCCAGGAAAACCTTGTATCTCAGCTGATACATTTTGCTACCCAAGGGGGAAGCTTCTTGACATTTATCGTAGGCAAAAGATGGATCCCTCTTTTGCTACCATGCCTGGTCACATGGAAGAATCATCCCCTATTACTCAAGTAGGTTTTATTGAGCCATTGGCTTTTCTTGCCCCTGATCCTGAAGAGGAGGTAAAAACTGAGTTTTACTCGTCTGTCATGCTATTTGTTTACTGAAAAAAAAAGTGTTTTTAATTGATTAATATTTTATGCCTCAAATTTTTGGGTCACTTGTCAACAGGCAGTTCTTAGTGAAATATGGAAGGGAAAGCTCAGTAGCAGCGGGGTGGTATGTAACTCATTTAGACAGGGGAGATCAACCGAATGTGCTTTAGGTACTTAAGATTTTGAGCTTTTTTTTTTTGATCTTATGCTCTTTTACTCGTTGGCTGAGTCTACCAACCTGTTCCTTCTGTAGGTCCTGAAGAGTTGGAATTCACTACGAGAAAAGATGGAGTCCTCCCTGAAGCTCTTGATGAGACTGTATTGCAAGAAGTTGGAAATGATGCATATCAATTTGATGACAGTGGTACCCTGAAGAATTATGGTTCACATATGAATGCAGTGGAGGGTTAGTAATATTTTAAATTTAGTTCTATAAATTAAATTTAGAATTTTTTTTAAAAATAATTTTGCATCTTTTCCCCCTTCTCAAAATTAACCAAATTTTCCAACCTTGGTGTGGATGAGATTCAATCCTGAGATCTCTTGTACCCTAGCTAAGCTAGCGGGTACGCAAAGTTTTGAGACAGTTTAGTTGAACTTGCTTTAGGACTGAAAGAAATTGAATGAATGGTTTTTCAGGAAGAGAGGTTAATTATGAAGAAGACAAAATCAAAACATCAAATGTTGCATTGGACTTAGATGGACAGATCAACGATCTTTCAAAAGACAATGGTGTTAGCAATGCCATAGATGCTGCTTATCATTATATTGGTGAAAACTGGCAAATGACGGACTCTGATATGAATAAACAGCCCCAGTTAGATAAAATTGAGTCTGCTGCTTCTTTTGACATCAGATCCAAGCTTCCTGATGATTCAAGCTCTCTTTTGGTTATGGAATCATCTGAGCTGAAACAGGATAGCAATATGCAGCACGTAGGAAGTAATATAGCAGGGAAAGACTTTCTGAGGGGCATCCCACCAGAACAACAAATTTTGTACTACGTTGATCCTCAAGGGATAACTCAAGGACCATTTCTTGGTGCTGACATTATTTCATGGTTTGAACAAGGTTTCTTTGGGACAGACTTGCCTGTCCGTATGGCTGATGCTCCTGAAGGAACACCTTTCCTGGGTTTGGGTGACGTCATGCCACATTTGAAAGCTAACGATATGAATGTCGGCACTAATGGTCCAAATTCTGAGGTGGAACAATTTGATCCTTTGGGAGGAAATTTGGAAACTACTTTACCTGCTTCTGCTCCTGTTTCAGCAATTACTGATTCATCCTTGGTAAATGATGCACGCCAGCCATTGTCCGAGTTCGACAGCCTCTCAGCTCCGCATCTTAAGTCGGGATTATCAGAGTTTGAGGCTCCTTTGCAATTGCTTCAATCGGAGGGTCAAAGCATTCAAGATTTTGCTGCACAAGATGAAGGTTTTTTTTTTTATTTTTTTTTAATATTGATTTTTCTCGGACTGTTTTATTGTCCTCCCTATATCACATACTAATTGTTTTATTGTGATCTTGTTCAGAAATTTTATTTCCAGGAAGACCAGGTGATACTGGCTATCCTGTTGTAAAATCTTCTGGAAGCATTCATGATGCCAGTGTGCTTCCCTCTCGTGCAACTGAATTGATGGACTCTGGCATGCCGATTCAGAATGATAATAAGTTGCACCCTTTTGGTTTGCTCTGGTCTGAGCTTGAAGGAACTCAAGCAAGACCTACCAATATACCTTCTGCCATGGGAAGGACAGCTCCATCCAGTGCCTTGGCTGATCCTACTCTTGCTGCAGAGTCATGGTCAGATGTTTATAGTAAAAACACACTTGCTGACCCCATTGTGTATCAAGATCCTATGGCTGCTCACCATATGCGGCAAATGGAACAGGAATCCAATCATTTTGATCTAGCTGAGCAGCTTCTGTCAAAACAATTGCTGCAACAGCAGCTCCAACAGCGGAATTTGTTTCCTCCTCATGCTCGCCTGAATGAATCAGTTCTAGAACAGGTGCCAAGTCAGAATCTAATTCACCAACAGTTGGCAAACCATCCTGCACCTGATCTGGAACATCTTTTGACACTTCATCTGCAACAGCAGCGTCAGCTTCAGCTCCAACATCATCAATTGCAGCAACAACAGCAGTTTCATCAACAACAGAAGCTTTTGCAGGAGCAACAGCAATCTCAAGCTCGACAGGTGCTTTTGGAGCAGTTGCTGCGTGGTCAAATGCCTGACCCTGGCCTTGGGCAGTCACATATTGATCCTATCAGGGCCAGCAATGCTCGTGATCAGGCTTTATTTGAGCAGCGCATTTTACACGAGCTGCAACAACGGTCTCATTATCCTCAGAAGCAGTTTGTTCCATCTTTAGATCAGCTAGTACAATTGAAATTGGGTCAGGCACCACAACCAGAGAATCAAAGAGATTTATTCGAGTTAATGTCACGTTCTCAACATGGACAGATGCAAGCTTTGGAGCATCAGATTCTTCTTCAAGAGCAGATGCGGGCAAGGCAGTTATCAATGGGATTAAGGCAGCGAACCAATGTGCAGGAAGAGAGGCATATGGATTCTCTTTGGCCAGCTGATGAACCAGATCAGTTTCTTAGAACTCCTGTTGGTGCTCACTCCTCAGGGTTTAGCCCACTAGATATTTACCGGCAGAAGCAGAGGCCACCCCATGAGGAGCACCTGGGTCAGCTTGAACGGAATCTTTCATTACAAGAGCAACTGCAGCAACAGTTTTTTGTCGCTGGTTCATTTGAGAAGTCCTTGTCTTTGCCTGCTGGTGCTTCAGGGATGAATTTGGATTCTCTTAATGCTATGGCTCACCCTCATGGTTTGGATGCAAAGGAATTGAACACACGTATGCAATCTGCTGGTCATGTGGGGTCATTTTCTTCTGGGATCCACCCCCATAATCTTCACCATCCTTTAGTTCCTAAACAGTTCAATGCTCCAAATTTGGATGCGATAGAGGGTCGCTGGTCTGAGAGCAATGGGCAGCTTGCAAATGACTGGATGGAATCTCGAGTGCAACAGTTGCACATTAATGCTGAGCGACAGAGAAGGGAGCCAGAAGCTAAGATGGCTTCTGAAGATCCAAGTTTATGGTTGTCTGATAGATTCCCTGATGACAAGTCACAACAATTATTGATGGAATTGCTTCATCAGAAATCAGGTCATCACCCATCTGAGTCATTGGACATGACTATGAATGGAGTATCCTACGGAAGGAGGTCACCCTCTGGAGTCTATTCTGGGGGTTCAAGGTCTTCCAATCACCCATTCAGTATTCTTCCAGACCGAGAAGCAGGTCCAAACAGTTCATTTACAGTGGGATCTTATGGGTCTAATTCGTCCGAACAACAGCAGGTTTATATAGCTGACAATCAGGCTAGCTGTTTGGAAAGCAATGACAATTTGCGGCTAGGGCATGAATCTGGAGCATTGTCTGAAGGAGAGTCATTCTTGTCGGGCATGAATGATGGTGCTCAGGCAATTTACACAGATGCAAACATGCTTGGTCAGTCATCTCTGAACAAAGAGTTCTCAGAGGTGGATGGGAGGAAGCATGGGTCCAAAAAAGAAGATATGATAAAGGGATCAGTATTTGAGGTTCAAGATGGCATAGCCAAGCAAGCAGGACTAGCTGCTTTAGATCGTGTGGAGATTCCAACTAATCCTCTTAGCAGACATACTCCACAAGTTGCCAGTAGTTCTCTTCTCCTTGCTTATTTCAGAGCTCTGCATTTGTTGAAGTGTAACAATGTTTTCTGATTTTATGTATATATAATTCAGGTACTGATGCTGGCTTTTATGATTCTTTTACGGAAAATATGGCCAAGGATCGGTAAGTTTTGTCTCTCTTAATTGCTTTACCATTGAGTCAATATTTATATATTTTAAAGATAACACTATTTAACTGAAGCTTTACTCAGAAAAACAGAAAAAAAGAAGAAGTACAGGCACGATTTGAATAGAGTTACAAATTAGCTTTCCCTAAAGTATGTCTGAGTAAAATTACAGTTGAACCTGGACTAAGTTAGCAAGTTCGCTAAACGCGATGTTTTGCTTATTTATCAGTGCATGTGATTTCATTTTTTATATATTAATGCAATTGTTTTGTTAATGGACTATGTAACTTTTTCATGTCTATGTTATCATCTTGTAATAGTCTAGTCAATTAATGTATGAGCATGAATTATGGATGCACAAATAGTATAATTAGTAGATTGCTTTAACTATGTCATTGCTTTCCCGTCTGATATCTGATTGGTATCAGACTTTCAGTAGATCAATCTTGATCCTGGCCGTTATCATGGATTTGGTATTCTAGCATACTGCTAACCTTGGTTGTAGTGTGCTTTGTTTTTACGAATGTAACAATTTTATTATGTACTCATACCCAGTGATCCATTTAACAGGGTGTCGGTCCCATCAAGGATTCAAGAACATGTTTTGTTGAGACGTCCACCAGTCTCACGGGCCTCATCATCCCAGGAGGGATTTTCTGATCTCAACTCTAATCCAGTTATCAGAGGAAAATTTTCATCAAGCTCTGATGGTATTGATATCTCTAAAATTCCCAAATTTAGTTGTGTTCATTTTCTTAAGGGATGGGCAGTGGGGAAGGGTGATTTCTTTTAATCAGGATCCTTCATGGTTTTATACTCTGCGCCACTAATATCATAGTATCCTGTGATCAGTTAAACATTGCAAGCAGATATCTGCTTGCTTTGATTTTGAGTGTATGAATTTAATTTCTTGTATTACCCGGGAAATAACTTATTCATGTAAAATCGCAGGACGACAAGATCCTGGAGGCAATCCGGTTAGCCAAGGTTCAGATATAGCCTCTGGGAAGAAAGAAATGCGCTTTCATCGAGCCTCATCTTGTGGTGACGCTGATGTTTCCGAGCCATCATTTATAGACATGTTGAAGAATAATACCAAGAAAACTCTTGCACCAGAGGGTCACACGACAATCGGTATCTCAGAGTCATCAGATTCACAGGGGGCTCGAAGTGGCAAAAAGAAAGGAAAGAAAGGGAGACAAATCGATCCTGCTCTCCTGGGTTTTAAGGTTACAAGCAATCGTATTATGATGGGTGAAATCCAACGCATGGATGATTGATTAGCCCAATTAAATTTTGTAATTTCTGTGTAATCGCCCATTTCTTATTACCAGTTGTATGTATAGGTTGAGATGCAATTGTTTTATTATTTTTTTTTTCAGAGTGATACAGGGGGAATGCCTGGTCTGGGACTAGGAATCTTGACATAATCCTTACATTGTTAAGGTAGTCTTGTATAGACTAACAGGATTAACAGAGGCTAGATCATTACATTATGGAATCATGTAACTTAGTGAGGCTGAAGTATACGAGAGTTAAAATAAGAATTTGGCACTTGCACTGAGCTGCCTTCACGTTTAGCATCATATTGATTCACTCGTAGCATGCAAATGGGATGTTTGAGATCTTCTCTAAGAAATCTTATAGGGGACACAAGGTCGAACTATAATCAGTTCGTAGCTCTAGAAAATGAAAATCGAGAGACAATTTCTTATTATATTCTAATTTTTGAAACTAGTTTGAAAAGGGAATCGAACATCCTCAAAATTATTTTCTTGATTCATTTATTAATAAAATTTTGCAGTTTATTGACTGGAAAGATATATTTGTAATTGTTGCTACAACATATCAAAGTTTATGGAACACTTTCCACTGATGCTGTAGCTCAAGGCCGCCATTGATCTTTGAAAAGTTGCATTACTGTTCCACCCATGACCCACTCCAACTCAGAAGGAGACAAATTCACTTCACTGGCAATGAGAGACACTGCTTCCTTTGCTTCTTTATAGCCACATTCAGCAACAACGTAAGGAAAATCACTGTAAAAGAAGATAGAAAATTAACATTTCATTGTCTCATTTATTCGGAGAGAATAGAGGACTAACAGAGACTACAAGTGTTACCTGCCCCACATCACACGGTTGGCACCGAAGCTGGAGACAACTTGGGAGAGAAGAGAGGATAAATCCCGGTAAGGGAATGCTGTTCTTGACACCCTAAACAGAGCACTAAATTTAATATATACCTGTAAAATTAAATTTTCATATCAAAAGTTAAGAATGTAAAATACTGACTTAATAAGAAAACAATAAAACAATAAAAACAATTGTAAATTGATTCCGAAACTGAAGCTAAAATGAATCCCAAGTAAAAGAATTTAAGAACGTTTCCCAGATAAAAAGTTGCTTGAAAACTGCTGTTTGTAATGTAAAGGTTTAGAGAACATATGTAGGAAAAAAAATAGTGTTCTCTACAAATGGCAGCAATAGCCAAGAAAGAACTACGAAGCAATCATGTAAATTCATACAGGGAGCTATACCTGTGGGAATCTAGATAGCTTTAAAAGCCTTGAGAAGGCAAGACTTTCCTCATCATTTCTGCAAAATAGCATGTATGAATAGCTACGATTGTCTATTGTATAGATAAATGTTAAAATGCTTCTTCAACAAAGTCGAATTTACGGGAGAGCTCACGTTGGTTGTTTGCAGAAAGCCAAATGATCAAGCAATACAAACGTAGAAGGAAATTCAGTGCATAGTTCCTCAATTTCAGAAATATGTAGATTGAGACCCTGAAAAAGTCCACCATTAATGTCACCCCAACGAAAAACATTTAGGACTAATGTGGTATTTTCTGACCTGGGGATCAACGTAATATTTTTAATGGCATTAATAGCTTAGTAATTCATCCTAAGTTCCATATAAAGAATCAGAATGCAGTGATAAATTACAATGTATGTGACTTTTATTCTTTATTAATTTGACTGGAGTAATAAGTGTAATACCTTCATACACATGAAACCCACTGGCACTCCAAGTTCTCCTGCTTTAGAAAACATTGCCTTCCCAACTTTATTTGTCATCTGCATAAATTGGAAAAGAAAAAAAAAAAAAACTGTAATAAACATCATAGTTGTCCTTTTCAACACTACACTGAGCTTATACTGAAGATGTAAAGACGAATTAAACAAGTACTTGACAGGAATGCCACAATCTATTAATTTTCATAAGGCTCAGGCAAAAGAGTTGTTGAATTGGTATTGAAAAAATTATCATTTAATTTTTCTTTCATACCATGGATTTTTTTTAATCAAATGTTGTGAAGAAATGTGTGAAATTAAGTACTTGTCTAACCCTTCTCATAAAACCATGATAATTTACACTTTGATGAAAACAAAATTGAGTATTTAAAAAAAAAAAAAAAGAACTTTGATAATTGGCTCTGACAATTTTTACACAGATTAGTACCTGTTGACCAGATGGCCATAGATACGGATTAAAACGAACAGCACGAAACCCATCCTAGCATAACAAGAGAATGCTCAGAATGATTCTCCAAGAGAATAATAGAGTTTTAACATAAATGAATAGATCAAACCAAAGACCTCCAAAACAAGTTGTTCAAGCTGCTTAATCCCACTACCATCTTCTGCAGGATTTGCTAGGCAACAACCAACAAATTTGGTTGGGAACTTCTTCAGCACACTGCCAATGAAAAAAGAAAAACATAGAGAAGACATGCTCAAGACCATAAACAAAAGAAAATAGATAAAGGAAAAACTATCATTAGCTTATGTTAGCTTAGTTAATTATGCTCAAAAACCCTGTGAGTGGAAACTCACTGTATGTACAGCACGACTGAAAGGCAACTTTTTCCCTGGAATTAGATGTGAAGTACAGAAATAATATGCCAGTTAGCCAAATAACAACCTCTTGAACTCCCAGTTTTCGTTTCTTATCCCAAAAAATAAAATAAAATAAAATTTTCAGGTTTAGTACAACTCATACGCCGTGAGTCTCCTGATGTCAACAGCTGATTGATCCATTTTGGTACTAGGTCTTATATGAGATATATCACCTATATAAAGCACCCAAAACAACTCCCTGCAGGATGACTCCTGTGACTCACAGGTTCATGTAACTTTGTAGTGCAGTGAACTGTTGACTTCTTATAAACATGGAAGAATGAAAATCAAAGACTACATATTTTGCAGTAATGTAATCTCAACAGACCTTGCAACTAAAGAATGATCAAACTTATGATTAATGGGCTGCACAATGAGTGCACCATCCACGCTTGCTTCTTCCATGCACTACAGGGCAATGAAAAAAGGAAAGGGAATGGACTATAAGAATTACCAACATGTCATGTTAATATTATGAAAGAACTTAACATGAGGTAAGAATATGTCCCATATTCAATATAAACAGAATAGACTTATCCTCGAAAATCAACTTCATGCATGTAAAATTCAAAATAAACAAAGTGCTAAAGTGCAAGAAGGAAAAGAAAATTAAAGAGGTTTTAAATATGTAGCTGGGAATCACTATATTATTTTACCACAAAGCTGTAAAAAATGAATAAGGCCCTGTCAATTTAGTGTTTTTAGCTCCTCAATCTCGGAAGATATTTATTAGGTAGTTAAATCATTGGAAAACAAAATTCAGGCTTGCAGAATTTTGAGGGGGAAATTGTGTAAACCTTCAAAAAAGAAGGCTGTAAGGTAACTTTCAAGATTTGGACATTATGGCTCTCTAGCTTTTACCAATACATGTGTTCTAATACCAAAATCTAACAAAATTCTTAACATGGATTATCTTTACTACTACTACAAGAACACTTTTATTTAGTAGATATATAATACAGAGCAGCTGAACATTACAGCAAGACACAGTCAAATCAAATTAAATAGCACATCCTTTAATGTGATATGTGATCAACCGATTCAACCCAGTAACAAAAATTATACGGTGCATTAAGCCTGAGGATTTTGCTATCTTTTTATAGCGGAAAAGCATAAATACTGATAAAAAAATTATGATTCATGCAATTTCATTCAAGTAAGACCAGACTGCAAGCGACATAAACGAGAAACAATTGGCGCACCTGAAGCAAGAAATCAATATTTCCAGGCAAAGTGGGTTCTTGGCCAGGAAAGTAAGGAAATTTATCTGCAGCCTTCACCAAGTTCAAGACTTTATGTAACAATTTTGGAAGGAAATATTTTGTTAAAAAAAAAAAAAAAAAGTTTCTATGTTGGGTTGTACCTCTTCAGGAGATGCCCATATGTGTAGATGTGAATCGATGATTTTAGAAGAAGTTGATTTCGTGCTCATTTTTGCGGCACAGACCCTGAATTGCGGTTTATTAATACTGAAGAATGGACCTGGCCTCGTGTGGGCACGGTAAGGGACTGAAGCTGCAATTAGTGGGTTTAGTAACTTCGTCACTGCCAATGCCATGACCATTGAAGATATATGATTGATGTAAATAAAGGCGAAGGCCTGGAGCTGCCCACGTAGATGGGTGATCTTTTTTTTTTTGGGAAATTACATAACCCCCGATTAAATTTGAAGAAAATACTTAGTCCCATATTTTTATTAAACTAACACTTATCCCTAAAATATCCCCAAAAACTAACACTTATCCCCTAAATATTTAGGGGTAAGTATTAATTTTAGGAAAACATTGATAATTTTTTTAGGGATAAGTGTTAGTTTAGTAAAAGTGTGGGGTTAAGTATTTTTTTAAAATCTAATTGGGGGTCAGAGTAAATCTCTTTTTTTTTTTTAATTTAATCTTGACCCACGAAGAATTTCTATTTTTATTACTCTTACAAATGATATACCAACTAATACATCTAAAAAGTGCTAAAAAAATAGTTAAATGGGAAAGTAAAATCACAAAATCCACATTTGTTTTAGTTTTTAAAAATAATAACTCATTGATCATCTAATATTGTTCAATAATTCAAATAAAGTATTAATAATTTATCTAAATATTTAATGATATTCGATAAATTTATAATAATATATTAAATTAATTTAATTCGACAACTCCATACTTAGCCAAATTAAAAAAATTAAGCTTACCAAAATTCATAGGATTATTCACGGGATAGTTTTTTCTCCCTCCAACGTCCCATCTCAATAAAAAAAASGGGGAAATGACAATAACCCCCCAATTAAATTTGAAGAAAACACTTAGCCCCACACTTTTACTAAACTAACACTTACCCTCCAAATACCCCTAAAAAATTAACACTTACTCCCCAAATATTTGGGGGGTAAGTGTTAGTTTTGAGAAAACAGTGAAAATTTTTTGGAGGATAAGTGTTAGTTTAGGAAAAGTGTGGGGTTAAGTGTTTTCTTGAAATCTAATTGGGGGGTCAGAGTAAATTCCCCTAAAAAAAACTACACAGACCCCTCAAAAAGAGAACTTCCGTTAATTAGTATTTAACAATTAACATATATATGCAAAGACAAAAATCCCTCAAAATCATCTCCTCCCTTCATCTTCATCCATCACCGCCACCATCTCTCCACTATCTTTCAGCATTGTCTCCACTATCGCTGCCTCAATTTTTCAAAACAAAATGAAGATTAAACCCAAAATCAAGCAACTTTCACTTATTTTACCGTCTGCCCTGTCTCCAATACATCGCCCGTATCCAAGGAAGGCATTTGTGTATCTCCCTTCTGGTATGTCACGTTTCCGCAGCAACTTCATTCCCATTCATTCAGTGTAGAATCTACAGTCACCAGACATTCATTTGAATCTGTGTTTCTTATCAACACAAACTTGAACAAAGAGAACCCATTTCCAACAATCAAATAACACAAACAATCTCAAATGCACAAATCACCATTAAAAGCTCAGAATTTTCCTTAAAGACCAAAACTTTTTGGACTGTTCAAGTAAAAAAACCGAAATGAACACAGAGAAAGCAAGTCAATTCACGATCCACTCAACAAGAATACCAAAACCCACCAACAGCAAACGACCAAATCAGAAGAAAACGCACTCAGATCATCAAACAAGCAAAACAATATGAAATGGGTATTCACAAATAAAGCATATGAAGAAAGATGGTGAGACCCAGCAATGCCGTTTTTAATATTTCTCTACGCAAAAAAAAAAAAAAAGATGGTGGTTCGATTGATGAAGATGAAGATGGAGAGAGACAGGAGAGAGAAAGGGATATGATTCTGGTTTCTTTGTCTGTAATTATGAAAAAAAAAGAGAGAAGACGATTGGTTGGCGTTTGTTGTTGGACGGTGAAGAAGAAGAATGGTTGGCGATGATGTGCGATGGTGGGTGGAGGCGGAGGTGAACTGGGTTTTGAGTGTTGATGGATGAAGGCGAAACTAACGATGATTAGGTGAGAAGAAAAAGAAAATAGATAAAAGTAATAATAATTAAAATAAAATTAAAAAGACAAATTTACCCCATTCTGTTAAGTTTAAGATGTTACTGTTTAAATTTTTGGGGTCTATGTGTTTTTTATTCACTGGGTTTTTATGAGACAAAAATATTTGTTAGGGGGTCAAGGAAATATCCGATAATTCACTATTGGCCAGGAATCTTCCAAGCACAGGGGAGGTTGAATTGATATTTGTTACCATTGACATTTAAATTAGGGATACATTTGTCATTTCACAAAAAACCCTGTCTCTCGAATACCACGTTCGCTCCTTCATCTAAACGCCTACCATTTACCCAAAAACCAATCTTCACTCTTATCAGTTACATCAACACACAGGGTTCCATCAATGGCGGCTTCATTTACAACCCAAGTACCGTGCCCTCGCTTGAAGCCGATTCTTCTTTTTCTTGTTCTTTTTTTCTTACAAAACAAATTTTATCTGATTTTGCTCTCTGTTTTTAGCAGATAAATGTAGGCTCGGTCTCAGGTCCAAGAAGAAGCTTGCCTCAGACTATAGCTTCAAATCCCATATGTAATGCAATCAAGATTTCCAGAAAGTTTGCATTGCCGTCTGACGTTTCATCGTGCTCCAGCTTCTTCTCCGGTTCACTGCGTCCTGTTCCGGTTCCTCTCACCTCGTCTTCCACCAAAAAAACCGGTTTTCGTTGCTTGGTCAGGGCAAGTGCTGAGGTTAGGGTTTTCTTTGTAGTATTTTTCTCATATTTTTATCATAACCAACCAAAAACCATAATTTTTCGATGCTGAGAATTTGGAGCTCTGATATTGGTTTTCTGATGTTATTTTATGAAATGATAGAAACTCTTATGTTTAATAAAATCATTTTGAGATTGGAGTTTGCATGATTAAGTAATGTAATCAGTGTTGACTGTTGCGTCGAATGATTTTCCGAATTTTCGTTTTTCTGGATTAAGTTCCTGAAAAGTTTTACTTTCTGTCAATAAAGCTTTTGGTTTTGTTTGCGTTTCCGAATTGGTTTCAGGAAGCAAGCTTGCAGTCAAAAGTTACCAACAAAGTCTATTTTGATATAAGCATTGGGAACCCAGTTGGGAAGCTTGTTGGAAGAATTGTGATTGGATTATATGGTGATGATGTGCCACAAACGGCGGAGAATTTCCGTGCTCTGTGCACAGGTGGGCTAATATAATTCTTCATTTTAATATTAAACACCAGTTCATATCTTTTTTTATGGTTGATCTAGTTTTGCTTTCTGTTCTAATATGAATCTTGTGTATCTGATCAGGAGAGAAGGGTTTTGGGTACAAGGGTTCCACATTTCACCGTGTCATCAAAGATTTCATGATTCAGGGAGGGGACTTTGATAAAGGAAATGTGGGTGCTCTCTCTGCTCTTTGAGACTATATAATACTTAATTAATTAATTAACTAATTACTTGAAAGGAGAAGCCACACGCTCCTCCAAGTAATATTGAGAGTGGCTTTTTAGCATCGTAGAAGGCATTGTTGACTTTTTTGCTTCTTTCTTTCTTATGTTTAAAATATCTGAAAAGGAAATGAAAAGAGGCCAAAAACCCAATGTTGAACGAAGAAAATTCCAGTAAGTATACCTGCTACTGGTACTAGTGCCCCTTTTGAATTAGAAACCACTACCAGATTTCCTTGGTATCCACATAGATGTCAGCTTTTAATATGCCTTTTATCTCAAGTTGCTGAAATTGTTCTTCTTTTGTGTATTAAATTTCCTTTAGTACATAATAAAGGTAGAGTGATGCCCTATTTGTTGTTGGGGCATTGTTTAGCAGGTGGAGGCAAATTTTGTTCTATTTTTATAAGAAACTGAGAAAATATATTGAAGTAAGAAAAGTTACATCGGTGGATTAGATATCCAAGAAGGCCAAAAAGTAAGGAAGGAGTAACAAATTATAAATGTGGTTGAATTTTTTATTTTTGATTTTTTAATTAATGGATGGATATATTCTTACTCAAATGCGGATACTTATTTGGAGAAGATATTTGGTCTTCTTCTTTTTATGGGTGGATATGGGTTTTTAGATGGGACAAGCTCATTGATCTATTTGAATCTTAAAACTTGTCGGGCACAAAGATGGCTTCCATTTAGGGGGTTGAACTATATTTGTTTTAGAACTCGTAACTGACTTAGAATGAGGTAATAAAGGTATGTCTGGATGTTTATTTCATCAAATGGATTGTAATTGCATAATTTTGGAAGTAAAAAGGCTATTTTTAGTTTAAATGTATTTAAATGTCACCATGTAGTTCTTTGGAAGGTCTAGCTTGGGCATTGCAATCATGATGGAGTCAAAGCATAGCTGCAGTAACTATCTTCTTGGTTTATACTTTTGTCCTTAATTTGGTTAGAATTGAGGATAACATAACGTTGTTGGTAGGTGCATTGAGAGAGTTTAGGTGACATAATGTTGTTGGTTGAGGTTGAAGGAATTTGAGGGCAAGAACATGGGAAGGATCACATGGTGAAGTAGTCTCATAATTGTATGGTTAGCTAGATATTTCTGTAAAGTGAAGCAGGATCTGTAGCTTAGTTGAACTTTTAGGAAGTTATATCTTGTCATAAAATTAAAAAAAAAAAAAAAAAGTAAAATTTTGATTGAATTATTTATCATACAGATCTTTAACATTTCAGATTTTCAATTAGATCCCTAATATCTTGCTTAAGCATGTTTCTAACACAATCAGCTTACTAATTATTGCAGGGAACTGGAGGTAAAAGTATATATGGTCGTACATTTAAAGATGAGAATTTCAAGTGTAAGTTGATCCTTACTTCTTATGCTGCTTCTGTGGCTACTTAAGACATGTCTCATTAGAGTCTGTGTAGATTTTATTCCTCTTTGTGTTGGGAAATAAGAAAATTGATGATGAGGGCCATCTGACTGTCATAACTTTCATTCTGTTTAAAAATTCTTCCACGTGGCTTTAATTTAATTAAACAACTACTTTTGGTTACATGGGAATTCTTGTCTGGGGCTTTAAGATTACATCTCATGGTCATTTATTTTCTTGTTAAATTGGTTTTCTTTTATATATTTAATTCTGAAGTTTTTAATGTATTGCAGTTTCACATATTGGAGCAGGAGTACTCAGCATGGCAAATGCAGGCCCTAATACCAATGGAAGCCAATTTTTCATTTGCACTGTCAAGGTATGCCGATTTCTTTTCTTTTGAATAGAGAAATCGTTTTAAAATCTAGTTGGTAATATGTTAAATGCTCAATTAACACTGTGTATGTGCTCCAGAATGATCTTTGAGAGATTTGGAAACTGACTTTGCTATGTTTAACATGTTTTTTGGAATAATCATTTTTCCAAGAAAAACTATGTAATTAATTCCTCATGCCAAGTCGATAACCAGATAAAATTTGCTGTGTGCTTCCTATTGGGGAATAGGAATATTGAATATGTTTCATGAACTGTAGCATTCAAAATTCTGGAGAATACAGATTATTCTTGTGGTTATCCTATCTCTTATTTTTGGCCGAAATTAATTCATACTTATTTCTTGCTCTCCTCCTTTTTACCTTTAAATGCTGGTTGGACTACTGATGTGAATGTGGATTATGTGGTTTCAAGTATCCTAAATTAACAAATTCTCTGGGGACTTCCAGCTAAAGGAACCATGTAGATGTCACAACTTGTTGATTATGATTGATGACAATGTCATATGTACTTATCTGTATATATACAGAAAATGTTCCATGCTCGTGGATCTTGCATTTTGGTCCAATGAATTTAAATTTTCTTGTAGCTTCCATACATTTGTCAATCTGCATAGACAACACTTTAAAATTGAATTATGCTTAGTTGAATAATGGTAGTGGAAGTGCCCTTATAATGTGGACATCATTTAACTGGATGATTTGGGCAAGTAATCCACATGTCCCTGAGTCCCTGTAAATTAACTTTAGTGAGTAAGCAGTTCATAATGTGATTGATGCAATGAATACGTGGATAAGGTATTTGCATTTCAGCTATTTGACTATGTTGATATGTTTGTCTTATTTCGGTAAATGGCAGACGCCATGGCTAGATCAGAGGCATGTTGTCTTTGGGCAAGTGTTGGAAGGTATGGACATTGTCAAGCTGATTGAATCGCAAGAGACCGACAGAGGAGACCGTCCTAGAAAGAAGGTGACTATTAGCGATTGCGGTGAGCTTCCAATGTCTGAAGTATGATGAGATTAATTCTAGTTGTTCTTTTGCTGCTGCTTTTTAAAGTTCGGACTAGTCTACCCTACCCAGTTGAGCTTCTGTTGGATGAATTTGGAACCTCTTTGGACCCTTTCTATAATCCCTTGTACTCAGTAGATAAGCCTAAGTACCGGGAGGTAAATGGATACTGGTAAATTCTTTACCGGTCAAAACTGTTGAGATGTATCATTGGCTATAATGGAACTTGCTTTAAATTTGAGCACATCGTGAATTGGATTGTATACATGCGATGTGAGGCTGAATAAAGTATGCAGAGTCCATTTCTTATGGCATTATGATTGAATATGCTCATGCTGGAAGTTTTTTTGAGTGTAAATAATGTATATGCTGCCGATGAAATTGATCTCAAATATTCATGTGGGCCGAATTGTTTAGAAGAGTTAGGGGCCCAAAAGTTCAACCTTGGGTAACTGAGAAGAGTTTTAATCTTTCTGTTGTGTGTTATGTAATAAACCAAAATAATTAAGCAGTAATGGTGAAAATCACCTTACAGGTTGCTCAAGTACCCTCACAGGCAACTGTGGAGGTTGACTACTCATGATTCCACTAAAAAAATATAGTGTTTACCATGTTAATCATCATCTTAATCACCAACTAATCTTCTTGATCTTGACTAATAATTGTATATATTTATGAGATAAGGAAAGGACCTACTGGTCGGTGGGGCTGGTCGAAAGTTGAAACATCCTTTTCGTCTTTTGAAGATTAATAATATATATATATATATTGTCTACTCTAGGCCATGCAACTGCAGCATGAATTAGCAGTCCCAATTTGGTCCCAAAAAGTTCCCTAACCTAACCATTTGCCCCAGTCTCAGTCTCAGAGAAATCATGGTGGTCCATGCAGACAAAGATACGGTCACAAAACAATCGCGTTAGTGTTAGTGAGTGATTCCTCACTGTTTGATTTAGCCTCTTCCACAACTCTCTTCAACACTTGTGTGCGCCTTCTGTCATTATCTTAGCAGGACTAGCATAACGCCAAACCATTTTAAGTTTTACCTAACTTGATTCAATTTCCTTTCAATAGTCAGGAAATTCCATTCTTTCATTATGCGTTTGATAATGAAGTTTGTAATTTTCGCAGCAATTTTTTCCATGTTACCTTCCAATAGAACATCTGTTTGAGGAACATAATCTAATTCTTTAGACATGATCAATTTTAACCCTCTAATTACATCCCCAAAACTTATATTATAATAATGATAAATGAATTATTAATTCAACTAAACGTAATTAATATTAAATTATATATATATAGGATCAGAAGACACAAATTTAAATATAAATTTGTAYAYAAATTATAAACCATTAGATTATATGAAAATCAATGGTTCAGATTACTCATGAGCCTCCAAACATTTAATGCAATATTCTCTTATCTTAATTCTCTCTCCAAGCATTAAATGTTTTGTCTTCTCTCTTAATTCTCTTTCATCTTATTTTTATTTTCATCTTTCATTTAAAAAAAATATATGGAATCATAAATTAAATTCTTAAATAGTTTTAACAAAAAATCAATAATCAAAAATTATATTCTTTTATTTATGAATAGATCTTTTAAAATCATTTATTTTTAACAACCATTGTGATATTATTTAAATAAATGATTTTAAAAGAATTATT
>JANLJB010030438.1:10569-24588 GCA_026212285.1 Bursera cuneata | reverse complement strand
AATTTTTAAATATTTTATATTATTTTAATAAATAAAATATCGAGAATGCCCTTATAATATTAATTAGTTTTAATCGATGAATTTGTTATTTCGGATATATCAGAGGGGTATTTATGATATTTATCTTGAGTTTTTATTGTAGCACCGTTAAAATATAACTAACAGTGCTACAGTCTTGGAAGGTCTGTATTAGTTTCAATTCAGTGGGAGGCAATGCTTGATTAAAAAATTTAATAGGAGGTTGAGATAAATACACCTATATTATATAAATATAAAATATTTCAAAATATTTCTCTGCCCCCCAAATAAATTTTAAAAAAACATTTAGCTCTAGACTTTTGTTAAACTAACATTTATCCCCTAAAAATTAACACTATTTTTTTAAAAATAAAACTTATTCTAAAAATTTGAATGAAAAGTATTAATTTAGTAAAAATTTGAAGTTAAATATTTTCTTAAAATTTATTTGGTCAAGAAGTTTCCCGTAAAATTTTTAGTTCGTCCAATATATTGTTGGTCTTCTTGCAACTGGGAACGTAAAGCTAAAGCAAAATAAAAAAGTAATATATTAAAAAATCAAATTTAATTTTCCATTAACAAATTTACATAAGACTCGATCATACGTCACGAAGCGGGTAAATTAATGACGGGGTAAATACATAGACACCTCCGAGATTTAATCTAAGTAACAAACTTACCTCTGTTATTCATAAAGTAACATAAAGATCCTCATTTTGATATTTTAAGTAATATTAAGACCCCTATTTTTACATGTGAAGACCCCTGTGTTTTCTAATAATAGAGGTATCTATGTTACTTTATGAATAACAGGAATGAGATTGTTGCTTAGATTAAACCTTGGGGGTGTCTATGTATTTACCCCAATTAATGACAGATATTTGTTGACTGTGCTTTGTGGAGCCACCCTGCCCACCCATCTAGAAAAAGTTTTCCTATGTAATGGAGTCTGCTGCAAAAATTAATGCTTTTCTTTTTTTTCTATTTGGCTCTTAACATGTTTTCTTTAAGGGATATTTCTAGCAACCGCCTAAATATTTTATGTTATCTTACCGTTGATGGACAAAATTATCTACGTGTCTATTAAGACTATATAATATCTTTTATATATTTTTATTTTAATAAATCTTTTTAGATATATTACAATATTTAAAAAATTTATTTTTTATTAAATATAATATTTTTTTATTTAAAACTTTATATGATATCTTGTTTATGAGTTCAAAATAATTTTAAGAATCAATAAATTAATATTTAATTATTTCAAAGGTTAAAGCTGTAATAAGAAATTTTAATAAAAAATAAATGAAAAAATATTTTTTATAAGATAGTTTTACAAAATAATTTTTTTATAAAATAGTTTTATTAACAAGTCATAACAATCACGAATATTTTTTAATAAATTCTCATAATTAGTTTAATTTCATCAAATATTTTTTATTATTTCGATAGATATTATATAAACCCGCCTATTTATTGGTTTCTTCATAATTGATTGATATAAATATAGATTATATATTTAATTTTATGATAAATTTAATATTATGCAATTATATTATTTTAGATAGAAATGTCAATATGACTTTTTTTTTTTTAAGTTTCACAAGATTTATTAAAATTTAGTAGTTTGAAAATTCTATTATATTTTTTCTTGAAATTATACGAATATTTCTTTTTAAATTTTTTAGAAAAATTTATTGTTTTTCTAAAATTTCTTATTTCAATTTTAACCTTTGATATAATCAAATATTAATTTATTGACTTTTTACATTATTTATATGTTATTTTTGAACTCATAAACAAGATATCATGATATTAAATTTTAATAAAAATATTATATTTAATAAAAATTAAATTTTTTAAATATCATGATATATCTAAAAAGATATATTAAAATAGAGATATAAAAGATACTGTACACTTTTAGGGAATGTATTTGTAATTTTTTTCATTAACGGAAAGTTAAAAGAAGTTAAATTTTATGGAGTCTATATTAGTTTTATATTCATGTGGGATAAAAAAGAAAGATTCTATGGCCGAGAGATAAATAAATATCCCTTTTCTTTTATAAGAAGACGTGACCAATTTTAATGTCTTCTAATTTCGTCCATCTTCTTCCCAAACAACGGTAAAATAGGGATATACTGAAGATCATTCTTCTAAGGGCTAGCAAAATTATCATTCAATCAAATATCCTTCGTTACTTTCAACCCAAACAAATAAAACAAGTTTGATTTTTTTATGATTTTGACATAAACTAGGGATTCTCATTGAAACTTGACTCGTTAAAAGGCAACTTGTTTTAAAAAATTTTATACTATAATTTGTTGAACGCTCGATTAATATTATTCGATAATATATTCTTGGCTAATATGAGACTGTCAAACAGTATTAAATTTTATATAATACTATTAAATATTATTTATTATTAAATAGAAGATTTATGACATCTAAATTTGAAAAATCAAATCAATTTTAACTAGTCCCTTAGTTTTGGTCTATTAATGTTGTTTTACAAAAATATTTGAGTTGAGCACCAATAGATCATCTTATAGGCCCACCACAGTCCTTGGATTTGAAATGTTACCTAACCTGCTCCTCTAAGCGTTAAAGACAGTTGAAATAATAAAGCATTAGTGTTGGAGAAGGAGAAACAGTTTTGAAATTTTGATTCCTACTAGAAAGCTAGGGGATATGTTCATTCAGGCTGACTCCTGGTACCAAAACTTAACTATATCTATGGCTGAATGAAGTAGGAATTAAAGTTTTCAAATGATGTGAATTAACCCCAAAAGATAAAAGAGTTTATAACTTCATTACAAATTACAATACTTCATAAGATAAAATTTATAAATAGAACACATAATTTTGGCAATACAATAACAAAAGGGACTTCTCTAGCTAAAATAGATGGTTGTATATAGCCGTAATTTAATTGTAGGAAAGAAATTTAAGAGGTAGACTTCAATGTGTTTCCAATGTCGATGACAAATCGGTATCTCACATCCCCTTTTGCGAGACGATCCATGGCAGTGTTGAGATAGTCGATTGGTATAACCTCAATGTCTGCTTTGATGTTGTGTTTGGCTGCAAAATTAATCATCTCTTGAGTCTCTTTCATCCCCCCAATGCTACTACCACCCACAATCTTCCTCCCTGCAGGCATCCCACAAACACTTGTTAACTACAGTTCACGACCAATTAACATAGAATAATATAAATTAATACTCACCCAAGAGCAGAGGAAAAACTGGTAGCTCAAGTGGCTTCTCTGGTGCACCAACGAGAACAAGTTTTCCATTGGTTTTCAGTAGTCCAATCAGTGGCAAGAGAGGATGAGGAGCAGATACTGTATCGATGATACCATCCATTGTACCAAGGCAAGCCTACACAGCCAACACAAGCTCATTAAAAACATCACAAACTATGTAATTATTTATTAGGAACAACACGTTCAAGCCTTATAGCAAATTAATCGATATATATACCTGCATCTCATCTTGGTCACGGCTAACCAAAAATGAGTCGGCACCAAGACGTTCAATAGCTTCCTTCTTCTTGTTAGGGGAGGTACTGATCACAGTCACTTGAACCCCCATTGCCTTGGCAAACTTGACAGCTACATGGCCTAGCCCGCCCAACCCAACCACACCCACATGCATGCCAGGCTTGTCAAGTCCATAGTATCTCAATGGACTGTAAACTGTGATACCCGCACAAAGGAGAGGGGCGCCCCCGTCAAGTGGTAGGTTGTCCGGAATAAGGACCACGAAATGCTCATCAGCAACCATAATATCAGAGTAACCTCCATATGTGATAGTTCCATCATAATATTTAGCACCATAGGTCAGTATCAGTTGAGGGCAGTAATTCTCCAGATCCTTGGCACAGTGGTCGCAAGAGCGGCATGATCCAACCAGGCACCCCACCCCCACTTTGTCTCCAACTTTGAACTTTTCTACCTTGCTCCCTACCTCTGTCACTACCCCCACAATCTCATGCCTGCACTCAGTTAGATAGACACATGAATTTCAGACAGACTTTTACTAAACAATTGGAGAAAATAGTCCATTTTATTTAGGAAGTTCGAACAAAAATGTGAATATATGAAAGCTTTGACTTTTAATTTTATGTCTCGAATCGAGATCATAAAAATAGACATAATATTATAGCCTGATAAATGAAAGCATAGTCTGATAAATGAAGGCATACCCTGGAACAAGAGGGTACGTAGAAAAGCCCCAGTCGTTTTTAACCATATGAAGATCTGAATGGCATATTCCACAATATAACACTTTGAATGTCACGTCCTTCTCTCCTGTTGCCCTGAAACATCAACACAAAATCAACCACCTATCAATCTCCATATCACACCAGAATTTAGAATTTAAGATCAAGCCATTTGTTTAATTGGGAACCTTCCGTAATTAAGCAAAGATTAAGATACTGATTATTAATTTCAATTCCAAATTGGTCCAAGTCCAAACAAATTAAGGCTCTAGTTCGGCCTCTCTCTTGATGTTAATAAGCACATATAAAATAAATACTACCAATCAAAAAGACCACCTGAGGCCCCAATAATTGGACTAGAAACGATGAATCACGTGCATATGATACTTTTACTCTCTTATTTTTATTTTTTTGTAAGGATGTAACTAATAGTAACAAAAAAATAATGCGGACAAAAAATAAAACAAAATCTTAATTATGTATTCAAAAATTGAAATTGGAGTAAAATTAGATGAATTAAGCATCTTAATTCACTCAGTTATATATGCTAGCTCGTATTTTGTAACATATAAAAGTAATGAATAAGAGAGAGCGGAGAGAACCTTCTGGAGAAGCTAAAGGGAGAGAGAAGACCAGAAGCGTCCCTGGCTGCCCATCCGAAGGCCTTTTTCTGATGCACTTGCTGTGATATTTCCGCCATGAAGTGTCTTCTTTGTTTTACAGAATGAAAAGCCGAAACAAAACGAGAGCAACAATTATGAAGCGATGAGAGGCGATTACTATACTACATTGCTGTCTGGCACAAGCGAGTATTTATAGCAGGCGTGACTGGGTGGGGTTCTTCTAGTGCGTTCTGAGCTGACGTATTTGGTGAGCAAAATGATACAGTACACACTACAGTTTTTTACTTGCTTTCCACCGACCTACTTTGCATTAAAAAACACGGAGGCTAACCCAAGCATAGGGTTAATGAATCTTTTGCAAAATTTTGAAGATTCAGGTTCATGGCTTGTTCGACTTCAGTGACTCTATGTTCGAATATATTTGGATAGTGTTTAATTTGGCGTTAGTCCTAATAGATAAAATAGAAAGTCTTTAGTTTATAAGAAAGATTGATCTCTCCATTCAATAGATCAATCCTTTGGGTTGGGCATTTACAAAATATATATCTTCTCAAGTATGCATCATAAGAAAATATAAAAGTTCCGAAGACCTTCGTATAAAAGACCTTCTCCGTTTTTAGAATTACGCACGCAATGTTGCCTAGTGCCCAAGTGTGATGCACTATCATCACTTACCAAACTCAACTCACATTAATATTTAACCTAATAACATACATTTCAATAATTCTAGGGATACAATCAAATTGTAAAACCTTATACAATTTGACATATCATAAAGTCATTAAAGGTGTGATTTCTAATTTGTCTATTAAAAATCTTTAATTTATTTTCAGTTTTTACCTACCTAATAAATTTATGTCATCTCAAATAATATTTATTAGAATGTACGACGTAATTGTATATATAATATTACTCTATTTATATAAATCTCTCCTCATTTTATGTAACGACAATTATAACATTGTAAGATCAAGAGTTATTAATTTAATTTTTACTCTTCTTTAAGGCAGAAACATCATTAAATTTTTAACTCCAACTACTTTTAGTTCATGTCTAATGATTTTAATAGTCTTACATTCATTAAAAATATTCTCTCTCCATTATTTTCAAAGATTTCTCAAGCAATCGACTTTGATGATCGATCTAAAACTAGGATCCATAAAAAGTTAACAATTATTGTTGGATGTGACTTTCAAGTTCAAAAGAACCCAAACAAAAGCCCAAAACCTAGAATCCAAAAGCAAGTACAAACCATTCTAAACAAAATCCCCAAGGGGATGAACGTACTTTCGACCCAAGAGTAGAAACCGACCTAACTGGTGCTAAAATCTATAAAAAGACCCAGTCAAACATCCACAAAGAGAACACCTAACAGCCCAACACACTTCTCAAATTCAATCCTTACAAAAGGGGAAGGTAAGTAATTTTAATAGGGACAAATAAAGAAATTACATTAAATAATACTACCATATACACCCTTTATCTTACATTCATTCAACTAAAGAACAATTGATTCTTATATGATTTGAACACTATTAATATCCTCAAATGGATTCTTGATAGAGACGAATAATTAGGAGACCGATAATTAGATCTTCTAAACTTGATCATTTAAACTTGAATTCTAATAAACTTTGGTCTATCGCAATGATATTTGGAAATCGATAAGCAACAAAGTTTCCTCCCTCCTCATAGGATTGAGACCAATTAACAACTTGATACGGTAAATGATTTCATTTCCTTTAGATTCCTTAAGTAAATGTTGTTGGAAATGATTGTAAAATTATAAAAGAATAAAATTCAACTCATGTTTCATAAGAGACCAAGCTACATAAATGAATTTTTTTTTTTCAAAAGGGTGCTGGCTATGATTTTAGGATGATGTAAAGATTTTACCAACCTGCAATATCTTCTCTATTAATTGATTAATAGAAAAAATATAACAATTAATTCGATATTAATGCCAATTCGGTTACTCTAGATCATGTATTCATGTTATTAGATAAATAGGAAATCCAAAATTTGTTTAAGTTAAAAATAAAAATAAAAATAAAATGAAGTTAATTTGAAATTTGTTTGTAGATCTTAATAATAAAAACATGGTTTCTCTAACCCGACCCTTATGTATACAAAGAGAATGCAAATTTAAGAGGTAGATTTCAGAATTGTGTTTCCGATGTCGATGACAAATCGATATCTAACATCGCCTTTAGCAAGACGTTCCATGGCAGTGTTAATATAGTCCATTGGGATAACCTCAATATCTGCTTTTATATTGTGTTTTGCTGCAAAATCCAACATCTCTTGAGTCTCCATCATGCCCCCACATATACTACCACCCACTATTTTCCTTCCTGACATTCCACAACAATGACAAATGACATGTGATGTACTTAAGACTAAGATTCCAAATTAAGGTAAAACTCAGAAGAAGAAATATAAATACTCGATTTAGCTTGTTAATGCAAAAAAAAAGATATTGTGTGCTCACCCATGAGCAGAGGAAAAACTGGTAGCTCTAGGGGCTTCTTGGGTGCACCAACAATGATTAGCTTTCCGTTAAATTTCAATAGTCCAATCAATGGCTGGAGAGGATGATCAACAGATACTGTGTCGATGATACCATCCATTGTGCTCATGGCAGACTATACAACCAACATAAACAACATTTCAAACATAATATATTGAATTTATCAACAAAAATGTTCCAAAGCAAAAAGTATATATACCTGCATCTCATCTTGGTCATGGCTAACCAAAAATGAGTTAGCATCAAGGTGTTCAATAGCTTCCTTTTTCTTGTTAGGGGAGGTACTGATCACAGTCACCTTGACCCCCATAGCCTTTGCAAACTTGACTGCCACGTGGCCTAGCCCACCCAAGCCAACAACACCCACATGCATGCCAGGTTTATCAAGTCCATAGTATCTCAATGGACTGTAAACTGTGATACCCGCACAAAGGAGGGGAGCACCCGCGTCAAGAGGTAAGTTGTCTGGGATACGGACAACAAAATGCTCATTGACAACCATAATATCAGAGTAGCCTCCATATGTGGTGGCTCCATCATAGTAATTGGCACCTTGCGTAGGTATAATTTTGGGGCAGTAAATCTCAAGATTACTGATACAGTTGTCACAAGAGAGGCAAGATCCGACTATGCCCCCGACGCCCACTCTGTCTCCAACTTTGAACTTTTGTACCTTGCTTCCAATCTCTGTCACTACACCAACAATCTCATGCCTGCACTTTTCAAGATAGGATTAACTGAATATTTGTATATCATAATCAATATAATCCATTTCTCTGTTTCATTTCTGCATTTACTGACTTACTTTTACTTATATTCAACATATTTATGTTGGGATTATAATGAGATATTTAAGCTCAACAAGAATAATAATAAACAAAAAAGAGTAGAAGATAGAACACTTTAATTTAGCGTGGTTCAACTTCTAACCCTACATCGATGCGACTAATTCTAAAGTAAACTTCCACTATAAAATAATGAGATTATAAAGTGAAAAACCTCCCAAGAGAACCTTGAGTAACACAACCTTATACCATTTTGCCACTCAAGTACTTCCAATTTCTAATGTGAAGGCAACGAGTAACAAGCCTAAAAAAAATATCTCTTGCTCTCTCTTTTCTCTCTACACTTATAATTGACCATATGACTCTAACTTACAAGTCTATTTATGTGTAGGTCAAAAACCTTGTGTTAGGTGTTTTCGTACTAGGATAAGAAATACTTAATTTATAAGTATTTATCATTTTAATGACTAGTTTTCTAGCCCCATCAACTAATTAAAAGTTAGATTCCTATTCTAATTAGGATATTAATTTTCTAATTTATTAATAAATCTTCAATCCATCATGGATTGAAAATCTTAATTAGGACTCTAACAATCTCCCCCTCCAATCCATGAGGGATAAATACCTTCTAGAAATTCATTATTTGAACCTCATACCTACTACTCAGATGTAATACTCGAACTTTTTCTTAGGAACAATCTTGTTCATCATATCAAAAGCATTGTTGTTTATGTGAATCTTCTTCAGTTCTAATAATTACTTGTTAATTGCTTCACGTATCCAGTGGAATCTTAAATCAATATTTTTTGTTCGAGAATGATATGTAGAATTCTTGCTAAAATCTAAAGCACTTTGACTATCAGAAATGAACTACATACTCTTCTTATTTCAAACCTAACTTTTAGAGAAAACTCTTAATCCATAACATTTATTTGCTTGCCTTAGTGATAACAATGTACTATACCTTAGAAGTAGATAAAGCAACACATTTTTGTACTTTAGACTGTCAAGATACAACTCTCTCTATAAAAGTAAACAGGTATTCTGAGGTAGATTTCCTATTATCAAGGTCACCTGCCATGTTAGCATCTGTAAAAGCTTCCAAGAATGGTTTGAAATCCTTAAATATCAAGCACAATTTGAACTTCCCTTTAAATATCTGAAGATCCACTTTACTGTTTTCCAATGTTCTTTTCTACTTTGGCTAGTCATACCTTACTCCTTTGCAGTTGGTAGTCTTATGTATGTCATTTTCCTTTTCACTAGAAGGACATAACTGGTTACTAAGTTTGAAATGATTAGCCAAAGGTGAACTAATTAGATCAGCTCTTTTCATATCGAACCTTTTAAGCACTTGCTCAACATACTTCTCTTGTGGTAACCAAAACCTTCTAGCTTTTCTATCACAAACAATTTGCATACCTGAATTTCTTTGGGTTTTCCCCAAGTCCTTCATGTTGAAGGTCTTGAATAATTCTTCCTTTAGTTAACAAATATGTTTGATGGTTAATCCTACAATCAACGTATCATCAATATAAAACAACAAATGAATGAAGTCATTATCAGATAATTGTTTGATATAAACACATAGGTCAATAATAGTTCTTTTGTATCCATGACTCACCATAAAAGAGTCAAACTTCTTGTACCACTATCTCGGTGCTTGCTTTAACCAGCTATTCTTTAACTTGCAAACAATATTATCTTTCCCCTTTGCTACAAACCTTTCTTGTTATTCCATGTATATTTCTTCTTCAATATTCCCATGAAGAAATATAGTCTTTACATCGTGTTACTCTGTTTCAAGATATAAATTGGTTGCCAATTCCAAATCGACTTGAATAGAAATCATTTTCACAACTCATGAGAAGATCTCATCAAAATTAATTCATTTCTTTTGCCCAAATCCTTTAACTAGCAAACGGGCTTTCTACTTCACCAAATTCTCATTACCATCTTTCTTCAACTTAAATATCCACTTATTCTTAACGGTTCTTCTTCTTTTTGGAAGTTTTATCAACTCATAAGTATTTTTTTTTAGCAGAGAGTCCATCTCAGAGTTCATTGCTTTCATCCAATTTTTCCAATATTTATGAGTTATAGCTTCCTCATAGCTTGGGGCTCTTACTCATTAGTTAGCATAATATACATTGAGACGGGAAATCTAGTGGATAACTTTATTTCTTTATTAGACCTTTTTAGTTGAGTCTCTTCAGTCTCTTGTTGAACTGGTTGCTCCATTTGATTAATATCTTTAGGTACTAATGGCTCATCATTATCAGCATCATCTTGATCTTTTCTTCATCATTACCATACTCTACTTCTTCATTAATAACTTGTTGTGTTGGTAACAGAATAGGAGTAAGATCAACAATACCCTTATTTGAGGTTTTGGATTAAGTGGATTTGTTGATATCCACCATTGTCTAATCTTATTGAAAGATCACATCTTTACTCCTTATTAGATTCTTCTTTTCTAGGTCATATATCTATAACCAAACTATTAATCTTCATAATCCACCAAAATGGATGAAGTGGCTTTGACATCTAGCTTCAATCTCTAGTATTTAGGTACATATACAAAAAGTTTTACATCCAAATACCTTTAGGTATGAGTAGGAACATCTATATCATTCCAAATTTTTTTCAAGCACTTTAAAGTTCAATGCTGCCAATGGAGATATATTGATAAGATAACATGTTGTGCATACAACTTCAGTCCAAAAGGATTTACGTAACTTGTCGTCTTCAACATTCATCTAACTTTCTCAACAATTATGTGATTCATTCTTCTAGCTACACCATTGTGTTGTGGAGTGTTAGGAATTGTCTTTTAATGTCTTATACCATATGTGGAATAATAATTTCTAAAACCTAGAAGATGCATATTCACCTTCATTATCAGTATGAATACACTTCAGAATTTTTTCTACTTCCCTTTCAACCTTAGCATGAAATTATTTGAAACTCTAAAGACTTTTTCTTTTGGTTTCAAGAGGAACACCCAAATCTTTCTTGAAACATCATCAATATAAGTAACAAAATATTTCTTCCCCCCAAAAGAGTCATCTATGGGACCAAAAACGTAAACGTCAGAGCACCTAAATCTAATATGTTAGTTTCTTTTTGGAAGAAAAATTGAGGGAAACTCTATGTTGTTTCCCAAGTAAACAATCATCACAAAGGTTAATGAACTTCCCTTTAGCAAAAGGAATAAGAGACTTATTTACAAATATTTGCAACCCTTTCTCATTTAGATGTATAAATCGTTTGTGCCACAAATCTATAGAGTTATCTTCTATCACATTTAACTCATTTTTTTGTAGTTGCACTTGTGTCTTGGACAAGGTGAGACTTCATTTTCTTCAAGCAACTATCATTGACTCTCTCGTCAATGTACATTTCTTATTATCAAAGTAAATTTAAAACCATATCTGTCTAGGACAACTCTAGGCATTAAACTGGGGCATAGGTAAGAACATGTCGTACATCTTTTACTATTATCTTGCATCCAACATCGATCTTTATATGGACGTCACATATTCATCTATCTCTTTTGGATGTGGTAAACAATTCCAAATTAGGAGTAGCATGATAGTATGTGGCTGCATTGATAACCCATTCAATATAGTTTGGTTTTCTATACGTAGGCATTCTTCTTCTGCAAAGGACTGAATATCTTCATCTTCTTTAGATATGATTGCAATGACATTCTTGTTGTCATCCTTCTCATTACCTTCATTTTGCTATTTTTTCATATTTGGCAATGTTTCTTCATATGTGGTAAGTAACATTTCCCTTTAATTCTTGACTTGGAATGATTTTGAGGCTTTCCTCGATCTTTCTGCCCTCTATTCTTACTTTTTCCTCTATTTTAAATAAAAAAGGCTTGTGGACTACCTGTTCCTGCAACCTTTCTTCTTATTTCTTCGTTAAACGTGTCACTTTAACGATTTTCATAGATTAAACACCATTGAGAGTATAATTACTAACAGTCACAATGGAGGTCTTTCAACAATCTGGCAAGGAGCTTAGTAGCATCAAAACTTGTAGCTCATCATTAATCTTCACGCTCATGGTAACTAGTTGATTGATTGTACTTTGGAAGTTATTCAAGTGTTCAGTTATACTAACACCTTCTTTATACATCACATTGTTAAGCGTTTTAAACAAGATGCTTTCTTTGTAGCAATCTTCTTCTCAAATAAGAATTCTAACTTTGTCCAAACGGCTTGAGCATTGGTTTTGTTAGACACATGGTGGAAAACACTATCATCCACCCATTGCCTAATAGTACCAATTGATTTTCTATTCTATTTTACCCTAACTTTATTTTCCATATCAGTTGGCCTAACTTGTTCTCCTTCAATAGGCTCGTGAAGATCTTGCGGTAGAGAATATATTCCATTCTTGGCTTCCAAGTTACCCAATCGGAGTTGTTGAGTTTAATCATAGTACTACCTTCCATTGTAACCTTGATCTAGCTGGGTTTTGTGTAGTAATGAATAATATCTACTAGGTAAGCTCCTAGAAAAGATTGGAGGGATCACAAATGATACCACTTAAAACCTAACCCATTTAGACAATTATATTCCTTTTGACAGAATTTCTCTTAGATTGTATCTATTCACACTATCACGAAGAACCTTACTCTGATACCACTTGTTAGAATTACAATGGGATATTTAAACTAAATAAGCATAATAACAAACAAGAAATAGTAGAAAATAGAGCATAATAATTTAGTGTAGTTCAACTTCAAGCCTATGTCCACGGGACCAACTCTGAAGTAAACTCACTATAAAATAATGCGATTAGAAAGTGAAAACCTCCCACGAGAACCTTAAGGAACATAACCCTACACCTTTTTTCCATTCAAGTACTTCCAACTTCTAATATAAGACAACTAATTACAAACTTAAGAAAAGACTCTTTTATTCTGTCATTTTTATCTACCACTTGTAATTGACCATATGACTTTCACTTACAAGTGTACATATATATATATATATATATATATATAGGCCTAAAACCTTGTATGAGGCGTTTTCCTGCTAGAATTTATAAGAATTTATCATTTTCATAATTAGTTTCCTATTTCTATCAACTAATTAAGAGTTGGATTTCTGTTCTAATTAGGATACTAATTTTTTAATTTATTAATTAATCATCAACCCATCATGGATTGGAAATCTTTTACTCTATTAAGACTTTATCAATATAGATATCTTAGTATGAGTTGATCGATCATGAAAAACATACCCTGGACAAAGAGGGTACGTGGAACTGCCCCAGTCGTTTTTCACCATGTGAAGATCCGAGTGGCATATCCCACAATACTCCACTTTGAATGTGACGTCTTTCTCTCCTGTTGCTCTGCAAACCAAATCAAATATTTGAACACAAGAACACCATCTCCATATGCTCATGTATCTAATTAAATCTTAGTTTTGAATCTAATATTTATGTAAATTTTTTGCAAAAAGCAGAGATAAGTCGAGTGAAAAATAATTCGCAAATGAGAGAAACATAAGATATGAAAAGAGAGGGAGATAAAAAAGAACCTCCTGGAGAAACGAAAGGGAGAGAGAACACCGGAAGAATCTCTGGCTGCCCATCCGAATGCCTTTTGATGTACTTGCTGATCTTTAATTTTATCCATGATTATGAATCTATTGTATCTCTTTTGGATCAAGGTAAAACTCAGAGCGGAAGGAAATAACATCAACAACTGATCCGCGAGAGAGAGAGAAATGCTTTAAATATTACTAGTGGAAGTGGTAAGTAACATCAACACTGATCCGCCAGAGAGGGAGAAATGCTTTAAATATTA
>JANLJB010030438.1:0-10519 GCA_026212285.1 Bursera cuneata | reverse complement strand
TGCTGTGATATTTCCGCCATGAAGTGTCTTCTTTGTTTTACAGAATGAAAAGCCGAAACAAAACGAGAGCAACAATTATTAAGCGATGAGAGGCGATTACTATACTATACTGCTGTCTGGCTGGCACAAGCGAGTATTTATAGCAGGCGTGACTGGGTGGGGTTCTTCTAGTGCGTTCTGAGCTGACGTACTTGGTGAGCAAAATGATACACTACAGTCTACAGTTTCTTACTTGCTTTCCACCGACTACTTTGCCTTAAAAAAACATGGAGGCTGTGTTTATTTATGATTTTTATATTTTTATTTGTGAAACAAATTAAGAATATATCATTATTATTTAATTTATAAAAAAGATATATGATTAATATTAAATTTGATAAAAATTATATAATATAAAAAATAATTTTTTTTAAAATTTTAAAAAAATACATAGTTCTTTATAATTAAATTAGAATTTATTTTAAAGCAATTTTAAAATATTTAAGAATTTTATACCAAATTATAAATCTGTTCATTTTAATCTGTAAAAATCTATTTTCTTTTAAAGATACATACATACATACATATATATATATATATATATATATATATATATATATATATATATAACTCATANTAAAGATACATAAATACATACATATATATATATATATATATATATATATATATATATATATATATATATAACTCATACTAAATTATTTACAGATTTTATCCAACAAGTAAACTTAATTATCAACATATAACACTAAAATCATATCAAATTATCTTTAGATTCAATCGAACAAATAAATATATCTTCATAAAACATTAGATGCATCTCAAATTATTGACAAATATTTCATCTAACAAACAATCAACAATGGATGTATCCATTGCTAACCTTTTTTTTTAAAGATAAAATCTGTATATAATTTGAGACGACTTTATAGAAGAATTCAATTTTCCTTTGACAGAAAATATATTTTTGAACAAGAAAATAAAATGACTTTATATATTTTTTTTAACGAAAATTTATGAACATTTAGAAATTTTTATGTCTACTCCCCACCATCTTCCTCCCTGCATTTCATTCCACAACACCTGTTAGCTACAATTCGTTTCACTTCGCAAGATTTAAGCAATACAATTTAATTTTATCTTGATTCATTTACTACTTATACGTAACATATGTTTTATTTCTTAAGACTTAAGACTCCCAATTAATAAAATTATGAAGAGCTTAAATCTTCTATTAATCTCTTTTATAAATGAAAAGAAATAGAATTTATATGCTCACCGATCAGAAGAGAAAAAACTGAAAACTCTGGTAAAATTTGTTACTCTAACAATTGATCAATATGATATATGAGTCATATCATCAATACTGTAATAATATATGTCGTATCATCATCAATACCGTAATAATATACGTTGTATTGCTTTGTTGAGGAATGTGTGTGCATGCATGTGAACCATTTCATATAAATTACAAACCCAGGAGGCGTCAATGTGAGGTCTTGTGTTGCGCCATGCTTGCGTATTTGGTGAGCTAACGGGATATACTATTACCTTATGATATTGATCTTTGACTACTTTATAGCCCATTGCAGTGCTTTTGCGAGTCCAATGTCCATATTAATAGGCTCACGTTTGTCATAATAAATTAAATCAGCAGCCGGCGGCCGCTATATATGCCAATAATTTTGCAAGGCTAGCGCAAGCATAGGGTTAATGAATCTTTTGCTAAATTTTGAAGATTCAGGTTCATGGTTTTTTCGGCTTCAGTTACTCTGTGTTCGAATATATTTGGATAGCGTTTAATTTGGCGTTAGTCCTAATAGATGAAAGAGAAAGTCTTTAGTTTATAAGAAAGATTGATCTCTCCATTCAATAGATCAATCTTTTGGGTTGGGCATTTACAAAATATATATCTTCTTAAGTATGCATCATAAGAAAATATAGAAGTTCTGAAGACCTTCGTATGAAAGATCTTCTCCGTTTTTAGAATTACGCACGCAATGTTGCCTAGCGCCCAAGTGTGATGCACTATCATCACTTGCGAAACTCAACTCACATAAATATTTAACCTAATAATATATATATCAATAATTCTAGAGATAAAGTCAAATTGTAAAATCTTACTTATACAATTTGATATATCATAAAGTCATTCGAGGTGTGATTTCTAATTTATCTATTAAAAATCTTTAATTTATTTTCAGTTTTTACCTACCTAATAAATTTATGTCATCTCAAATAATATTTATTAGATTATACAATATAATTGTACATATAATTTTACTCTATTTATATATATATCTCCTCATCTTATGTAACGACAATTATAACATTGTAAGATCAAGAGTTATTAATTTAATTTTTACTCTTCTTTAAGGCAGAAACACCATTAAATTTTTAACTCCAACTACTTTTAGTTCATGTCTAATGATTTTAATAGTCTTACATTCATTAAAAATATTCTCTCTCCATTATTTTCAAAGATTTCTCAAGCAATCGACTTTGATGATCGATCTAAAACTAGGATCCATAAAAAGTTAACAATTATTGTTGGATGTGACTTTCAAGTTCAAAAGAACCCAAACAAAAGCCCAAAACCTAGAATCCAAAAGCAAGTACAAACCATTCTAAACAAAATCCCCAAGGGGATGAACGTACTTTCGACCCAAGAGTAGAAACCGACCTAACTGGTGCTAAAATCTATAAAAAGACCCAGTCAAACATCCACAAAGAGAACACCTAACAGCCCAACACACTTCTCAAATTCAATCCTTACAAAAGGGGAAGGTAAGTAATTTTAATAGGGACAAATAAAGAAATTACATTAAATAATACTACCATATACACCCTTTATCTTACATTCATTCAACTAAAGAACAATTGATTCTTATATGATTTGAACACTATTAATATCCTCAAATGGATTCTTGATAGAGACGAATAATTAGGAGACCGATAATTAGATCTTCTAAACTTGATCATTTAAACTTGAATTCTAATAAACTTTGGTCTATCGCAATGATATTTGGAAATCGATAAGCAACAAAGTTTCCTCCCTCCTCATAGGATTGAGACCAATTAACAACTTGATACGGTAAATGATTTCATTTCCTTTAGATTCCTTAAGTAAATGTTGTTGGAAATGATTGTAAAATTATAAAAGAATAAAATTCAACTCATGTTTCATAAGAGACCAAGCTACATAAATGAATTTTTTTTTTTCAAAAGGGTGCTGGCTATGATTTTAGGATGATGTAAAGATTTTACCAACCTGCAATATCTTCTCTATTAATTGATTAATAGAAAAAATATAACAATTAATTCGATATTAATGCCAATTCGGTTACTCTAGATCATGTATTCATGTTATTAGATAAATAGGAAATCCAAAATTTGTTTAAGTTAAAAATAAAAATAAAAATAAAATGAAGTTAATTTGAAATTTGTTTGTAGATCTTAATAATAAAAACATGGTTTCTCTAACCCGACCCTTATGTATACAAAGAGAATGCAAATTTAAGAGGTAGATTTCAGAATTGTGTTTCCGATGTCGATGACAAATCGATATCTAACATCGCCTTTAGCAAGACGTTCCATGGCAGTGTTAATATAGTCCATTGGGATAACCTCAATATCTGCTTTTATATTGTGTTTTGCTGCAAAATCCAACATCTCTTGAGTCTCCATCATGCCCCCACATATACTACCACCCACTATTTTCCTTCCTGACATTCCACAACAATGACAAATGACATGTGATGTACTTAAGACTAAGATTCCAAATTAAGGTAAAACTCAGAAGAAGAAATATAAATACTCGATTTAGCTTGTTAATGCAAAAAAAAAGATATTGTGTGCTCACCCATGAGCAGAGGAAAAACTGGTAGCTCTAGGGGCTTCTTGGGTGCACCAACAATGATTAGCTTTCCGTTAAATTTCAATAGTCCAATCAATGGCTGGAGAGGATGATCAACAGATACTGTGTCGATGATACCATCCATTGTGCTCATGGCAGACTATACAACCAACATAAACAACATTTCAAACATAATATATTGAATTTATCAACAAAAATGTTCCAAAGCAAAAAGTATATATACCTGCATCTCATCTTGGTCATGGCTAACCAAAAATGAGTTAGCATCAAGGTGTTCAATAGCTTCCTTTTTCTTGTTAGGGGAGGTACTGATCACAGTCACCTTGACCCCCATAGCCTTTGCAAACTTGACTGCCACGTGGCCTAGCCCACCCAAGCCAACAACACCCACATGCATGCCAGGTTTATCAAGTCCATAGTATCTCAATGGACTGTAAACTGTGATACCCGCACAAAGGAGGGGAGCACCCGCGTCAAGAGGTAAGTTGTCTGGGATACGGACAACAAAATGCTCATTGACAACCATAATATCAGAGTAGCCTCCATATGTGGTGGCTCCATCATAGTAATTGGCACCTTGCGTAGGTATAATTTTGGGGCAGTAAATCTCAAGATTACTGATACAGTTGTCACAAGAGAGGCAAGATCCGACTATGCCCCCGACGCCCACTCTGTCTCCAACTTTGAACTTTTGTACCTTGCTTCCAATCTCTGTCACTACACCAACAATCTCATGCCTGCACTTTTCAAGATAGGATTAACTGAATATTTGTATATCATAATCAATATAATCCATTTCTCTGTTTCATTTCTGCATTTACTGACTTACTTTTACTTATATTCAACATATTTATGTTGGGATTATAATGAGATATTTAAGCTCAACAAGAATAATAATAAACAAAAAAGAGTAGAAGATAGAACACTTTAATTTAGCGTGGTTCAACTTCTAACCCTACATCGATGCGACTAATTCTAAAGTAAACTTCCACTATAAAATAATGAGATTATAAAGTGAAAAACCTCCCAAGAGAACCTTGAGTAACACAACCTTATACCATTTTGCCACTCAAGTACTTCCAATTTCTAATGTGAAGGCAACGAGTAACAAGCCTAAAAAAAATATCTCTTGCTCTCTCTTTTCTCTCTACACTTATAATTGACCATATGACTCTAACTTACAAGTCTATTTATGTGTAGGTCAAAAACCTTGTGTTAGGTGTTTTCGTACTAGGATAAGAAATACTTAATTTATAAGTATTTATCATTTTAATGACTAGTTTTCTAGCCCCATCAACTAATTAAAAGTTAGATTCCTATTCTAATTAGGATATTAATTTTCTAATTTATTAATAAATCTTCAATCCATCATGGATTGAAAATCTTAATTAGGACTCTAACAATCTCCCCCTCCAATCCATGAGGGATAAATACCTTCTAGAAATTCATTATTTGAACCTCATACCTACTACTCAGATGTAATACTCGAACTTTTTCTTAGGAACAATCTTGTTCATCATATCAAAAGCATTGTTGTTTATGTGAATCTTCTTCAGTTCTAATAATTACTTGTTAATTGCTTCACGTATCCAGTGGAATCTTAAATCAATATTTTTTGTTCGAGAATGATATGTAGAATTCTTGCTAAAATCTAAAGCACTTTGACTATCAGAAATGAACTACATACTCTTCTTATTTCAAACCTAACTTTTAGAGAAAACTCTTAATCCATAACATTTATTTGCTTGCCTTAGTGATAACAATGTACTATACCTTAGAAGTAGATAAAGCAACACATTTTTGTACTTTAGACTGTCAAGATACAACTCTCTCTATAAAAGTAAACAGGTATTCTGAGGTAGATTTCCTATTATCAAGGTCACCTGCCATGTTAGCATCTGTAAAAGCTTCCAAGAATGGTTTGAAATCCTTAAATATCAAGCACAATTTGAACTTCCCTTTAAATATCTGAAGATCCACTTTACTGTTTTCCAATGTTCTTTTCTACTTTGGCTAGTCATACCTTACTCCTTTGCAGTTGGTAGTCTTATGTATGTCATTTTCCTTTTCACTAGAAGGACATAACTGGTTACTAAGTTTGAAATGATTAGCCAAAGGTGAACTAATTAGATCAGCTCTTTTCATATCGAACCTTTTAAGCACTTGCTCAACATACTTCTCTTGTGGTAACCAAAACCTTCTAGCTTTTCTATCACAAACAATTTGCATACCTGAATTTCTTTGGGTTTTCCCCAAGTCCTTCATGTTGAAGGTCTTGAATAATTCTTCCTTTAGTTAACAAATATGTTTGATGGTTAATCCTACAATCAACGTATCATCAATATAAAACAACAAATGAATGAAGTCATTATCAGATAATTGTTTGATATAAACACATAGGTCAATAATAGTTCTTTTGTATCCATGACTCACCATAAAAGAGTCAAACTTCTTGTACCACTATCTCGGTGCTTGCTTTAACCAGCTATTCTTTAACTTGCAAACAATATTATCTTTCCCCTTTGCTACAAACCTTTCTTGTTATTCCATGTATATTTCTTCTTCAATATTCCCATGAAGAAATATAGTCTTTACATCGTGTTACTCTGTTTCAAGATATAAATTGGTTGCCAATTCCAAATCGACTTGAATAGAAATCATTTTCACAACTCATGAGAAGATCTCATCAAAATTAATTCATTTCTTTTGCCCAAATCCTTTAACTAGCAAACGGGCTTTCTACTTCACCAAATTCTCATTACCATCTTTCTTCAACTTAAATATCCACTTATTCTTAACGGTTCTTCTTCTTTTTGGAAGTTTTATCAACTCATAAGTATTTTTTTTTAGCAGAGAGTCCATCTCAGAGTTCATTGCTTTCATCCAATTTTTCCAATATTTATGAGTTATAGCTTCCTCATAGCTTGGGGCTCTTACTCATTAGTTAGCATAATATACATTGAGACGGGAAATCTAGTGGATAACTTTATTTCTTTATTAGACCTTTTTAGTTGAGTCTCTTCAGTCTCTTGTTGAACTGGTTGCTCCATTTGATTAATATCTTTAGGTACTAATGGCTCATCATTATCAGCATCATCTTGATCTTTTCTTCATCATTACCATACTCTACTTCTTCATTAATAACTTGTTGTGTTGGTAACAGAATAGGAGTAAGATCAACAATACCCTTATTTGAGGTTTTGGATTAAGTGGATTTGTTGATATCCACCATTGTCTAATCTTATTGAAAGATCACATCTTTACTCCTTATTAGATTCTTCTTTTCTAGGTCATATATCTATAACCAAACTATTAATCTTCATAATCCACCAAAATGGATGAAGTGGCTTTGACATCTAGCTTCAATCTCTAGTATTTAGGTACATATACAAAAAGTTTTACATCCAAATACCTTTAGGTATGAGTAGGAACATCTATATCATTCCAAATTTTTTTCAAGCACTTTAAAGTTCAATGCTGCCAATGGAGATATATTGATAAGATAACATGTTGTGCATACAACTTCAGTCCAAAAGGATTTACGTAACTTGTCGTCTTCAACATTCATCTAACTTTCTCAACAATTATGTGATTCATTCTTCTAGCTACACCATTGTGTTGTGGAGTGTTAGGAATTGTCTTTTAATGTCTTATACCATATGTGGAATAATAATTTCTAAAACCTAGAAGATGCATATTCACCTTCATTATCAGTATGAATACACTTCAGAATTTTTTCTACTTCCCTTTCAACCTTAGCATGAAATTATTTGAAACTCTAAAGACTTTTTCTTTTGGTTTCAAGAGGAACACCCAAATCTTTCTTGAAACATCATCAATATAAGTAACAAAATATTTCTTCCCCCCAAAAGAGTCATCTATGGGACCAAAAACGTAAACGTCAGAGCACCTAAATCTAATATGTTAGTTTCTTTTTGGAAGAAAAATTGAGGGAAACTCTATGTTGTTTCCCAAGTAAACAATCATCACAAAGGTTAATGAACTTCCCTTTAGCAAAAGGAATAAGAGACTTATTTACAAATATTTGCAACCCTTTCTCATTTAGATGTATAAATCGTTTGTGCCACAAATCTATAGAGTTATCTTCTATCACATTTAACTCATTTTTTTGTAGTTGCACTTGTGTCTTGGACAAGGTGAGACTTCATTTTCTTCAAGCAACTATCATTGACTCTCTCGTCAATGTACATTTCTTATTATCAAAGTAAATTTAAAACCATATCTGTCTAGGACAACTCTAGGCATTAAACTGGGGCATAGGTAAGAACATGTCGTACATCTTTTACTATTATCTTGCATCCAACATCGATCTTTATATGGACGTCACATATTCATCTATCTCTTTTGGATGTGGTAAACAATTCCAAATTAGGAGTAGCATGATAGTATGTGGCTGCATTGATAACCCATTCAATATAGTTTGGTTTTCTATACGTAGGCATTCTTCTTCTGCAAAGGACTGAATATCTTCATCTTCTTTAGATATGATTGCAATGACATTCTTGTTGTCATCCTTCTCATTACCTTCATTTTGCTATTTTTTCATATTTGGCAATGTTTCTTCATATGTGGTAAGTAACATTTCCCTTTAATTCTTGACTTGGAATGATTTTGAGGCTTTCCTCGATCTTTCTGCCCTCTATTCTTACTTTTTCCTCTATTTTAAATAAAAAAGGCTTGTGGACTACCTGTTCCTGCAACCTTTCTTCTTATTTCTTCGTTAAACGTGTCACTTTAACGATTTTCATAGATTAAACACCATTGAGAGTATAATTACTAACAGTCACAATGGAGGTCTTTCAACAATCTGGCAAGGAGCTTAGTAGCATCAAAACTTGTAGCTCATCATTAATCTTCACGCTCATGGTAACTAGTTGATTGATTGTACTTTGGAAGTTATTCAAGTGTTCAGTTATACTAACACCTTCTTTATACATCACATTGTTAAGCGTTTTAAACAAGATGCTTTCTTTGTAGCAATCTTCTTCTCAAATAAGAATTCTAACTTTGTCCAAACGGCTTGAGCATTGGTTTTGTTAGACACATGGTGGAAAACACTATCATCCACCCATTGCCTAATAGTACCAATTGATTTTCTATTCTATTTTACCCTAACTTTATTTTCCATATCAGTTGGCCTAACTTGTTCTCCTTCAATAGGCTCGTGAAGATCTTGCGGTAGAGAATATATTCCATTCTTGGCTTCCAAGTTACCCAATCGGAGTTGTTGAGTTTAATCATAGTACTACCTTCCATTGTAACCTTGATCTAGCTGGGTTTTGTGTAGTAATGAATAATATCTACTAGGTAAGCTCCTAGAAAAGATTGGAGGGATCACAAATGATACCACTTAAAACCTAACCCATTTAGACAATTATATTCCTTTTGACAGAATTTCTCTTAGATTGTATCTATTCACACTATCACGAAGAACCTTACTCTGATACCACTTGTTAGAATTACAATGGGATATTTAAACTAAATAAGCATAATAACAAACAAGAAATAGTAGAAAATAGAGCATAATAATTTAGTGTAGTTCAACTTCAAGCCTATGTCCACGGGACCAACTCTGAAGTAAACTCACTATAAAATAATGCGATTAGAAAGTGAAAACCTCCCACGAGAACCTTAAGGAACATAACCCTACACCTTTTTTCCATTCAAGTACTTCCAACTTCTAATATAAGACAACTAATTACAAACTTAAGAAAAGACTCTTTTATTCTGTCATTTTTATCTACCACTTGTAATTGACCATATGACTTTCACTTACAAGTGTACATATATATATATATATATATATATATAGGCCTAAAACCTTGTATGAGGCGTTTTCCTGCTAGAATTTATAAGAATTTATCATTTTCATAATTAGTTTCCTATTTCTATCAACTAATTAAGAGTTGGATTTCTGTTCTAATTAGGATACTAATTTTTTAATTTATTAATTAATCATCAACCCATCATGGATTGGAAATCTTTTACTCTATTAAGACTTTATCAATATAGATATCTTAGTATGAGTTGATCGATCATGAAAAACATACCCTGGACAAAGAGGGTACGTGGAACTGCCCCAGTCGTTTTTCACCATGTGAAGATCCGAGTGGCATATCCCACAATACTCCACTTTGAATGTGACGTCTTTCTCTCCTGTTGCTCTGCAAACCAAATCAAATATTTGAACACAAGAACACCATCTCCATATGCTCATGTATCTAATTAAATCTTAGTTTTGAATCTAATATTTATGTAAATTTTTTGCAAAAAGCAGAGATAAGTCGAGTGAAAAATAATTCGCAAATGAGAGAAACATAAGATATGAAAAGAGAGGGAGATAAAAAAGAACCTCCTGGAGAAACGAAAGGGAGAGAGAACACCGGAAGAATCTCTGGCTGCCCATCCGAATGCCTTTTGATGTACTTGCTGATCTTTAATTTTATCCATGATTATGAATCTATTGTATCTCTTTTGGATCAAGGTAAAACTCAGAGCGGAAGGAAATAACATCAACAACTGATCCGCGAGAGAGAGAGAAATGCTTTAAATATTACTAGTGGAAGTGGTAAGTAACATCAACACTGATCCGCCAGAGAGGGAGAAATGCTTTAAATATTA
>JANLJB010030437.1:0-24739 GCA_026212285.1 Bursera cuneata | reverse complement strand
GTTGATTTTTAGATTAATTAAGTTCCACCTTTATAACATGTAAAACGTGGTTTATATTATAGTTATTGATTTCATATTTCATATTTAATTTTTGTATTAACCTGACAACCACACCCTAATCGTTGATGGGAGGTCAAATAAATGAAAACCCGAAGGTTTTATAAATTAACACCGACACCCTTATATATATATATGTGTCAGAACAGAAGGCACAAGTGAAGTGCCGACCTAAAGAGGAAAAGACATATGTGACCTCTACCTTCTTCCAAATCGATATAGCACTGAACGGCAGCGTATTTGCCTCTCCGCCATTCTTAATCTCTCTAAGTCTTAACCTAGCATTAATTTCCCAATTCATATTGATCCATCTCTTCGTCCCGTGGTATGTTGGTTTATAAAATTTATTTCTTAATCTCCAAAATTGAAACCTGCATTCATTAGCAATTGCATTCACATGAAATGATTAATTTTAATTGAAATAAACACGGTCGCGGCATAGATTTTCTTCACCGACATTTAATTTTCAGGCGCTCAATTTTTTCGTTTTTTGGGACAAACAGTGACTTGGCAACATTGCTTTAATGGAGGGAGAGAATCAGTCATGGTTCTCTCCTTTGGTTTGCAGGATTTCATTCTCCGCGCTCGAGTGCTGAAACTGTACAGGCAAGCTCTAAGAACCGCTCGAAGAGCTCCTCAACAAGCTAGAGGTGATTTTACATGCAATTCATTTTTTTTCTTTCTTGAATGGGCATTTGTTAGAATAACAAATTGATTTTTAGGACAGATTTGAGTCGAAGATGATTGGTGGTTTGTTGATGTAGTTGTTTGAATCACATGAAACAAGAAGATCTAGTGTTAGTTGGTTTGTTTGATGTAGTGTTAGTGGTTCTGAAACATATCTTACTTGTTAGGGCCACCTGTCGTTTGGTACGAATTCTAATGCAAATGCATTGAATTTCAATACACAGCTGAATTGAGGCAAACAATGAGAGAAGAAATGGAGAAGCATCGGGACTGCAATGACAAGCAAAAGATTCGTTACTTGATGAGTGAAGGTTTAGAGAGATTAAAACGCCTGAATGAGATGCTCGACATGCAGGGTCACTCTTAGCAGTTGTAATATTATTCAACTAGTATGCAATGAAGGGAAAACTAATTTCATTTCAGTTGTATTTTGGCACTCCCAAATTTCTATTCATAATTGTCAGACATACATGAATTATTATCTTGAGATAAATGTAGCAAAAACAATCATATCATAAAAAGAGAAAAAATGGTTACATAATTTGGCTCAAGAGTACAGAAGAACTAGCTACTTCTACAAAGGGCGAGCAACAAACCCCCTATCAACCATTTTCTCCACCAACTCCTCATGCTTCTTCAACTGCCCTGCCTTCCTCAGTTGCTGCAGGACCATCTCGTAAACTGGCAAACTTGGTTTTAAGCATTTCTCCTCAATCATCTCCCTAAACAACTTGTAAGCATTATTCCAATGCCCCATGCCACAGTACATTGAAATTAAAACTCTATAAGTATTCACATTTGCCTCAATTTTATTCTCATCCATTTCTTTCTTCAGTTTGATAACCATGTCAGTTGATTTCGAGTCGGCAAACATTTGCATCAAAATATTGTAAGTCACAGTATTCTGCTGACATTTCAAATTCTTCATCATAGCATACATCCGGTGAGCACCATTGACATCCCTTACCTTAGCTATGCACCTAAATATTGTATTGAAAGTAGCTGCATTGGGGCTACACCCTTTCTTAACCATCGAATTAAGCACCTTAATAGCCTCGTCAAGATTGTCATCCTTACAATGACTTTCTACTAGAAAATTATAAGTAATCGTATCTGCAGCAACACCGAGTCTCTTCATCTGATTATAAACTTGCAAAACCTTCTCAGTCCTACCGGCCTTCACATGAACTCTCATCAGATTATTAAAGGTAATCGAATTTGGCTCACAACCCACATCAAGCATCTCTGCAAAAACATCATGAGCACGCGTAATCTGCCCACATCTACACAACGCGTCAATCACAATACTGTATGTGTAGACATTAGGACTAATCCCAGCCATTTTCATTTCACTGAATACCCTCTCGGCCTCTGAAATATTACCAGCTCGACACCACCCACGAACCAAGTTAGTGTAAACAATAACATCAGGCTCAAACTTATCTTTCAAACTATCAAAAAACGACTGTGCTTCGCTAGCTCTTCTTTTTCTACTCAAAATAGAAATCACTATTGAAAACGCTATCTTATCAGGCACGCAACCGTACTCCTCCATACGGTTAAACGCGTGCACCGCCTCGGCAGCCAATCCGGCCCTCACGTATCGGCGAACAAGGATCGAGAAGGTCTCTACCGTAATTTCAACATTTCTTGCTTTCATTAAATCGATGAAATGCCAAGCCAAATCGAATTGCCTTACCTTCCCGGCAAGGCTGATCATTTCGTGGTAGGGCTCGGCGGCGTGAATGAACTCCGGCCGGGCCGTGACCCAGTTGAAGAAAGAGAGGAATTGTAAGAAGGGGATGCCATGGCGGTGCCCACGTGACTCCTCGATGACGTGGCGGACGATGGAGGGGGAGATTGGATGAACGGTGGCGACTTGGGAGAAGTCGAGGGAGAGAGCAGAAATAGTGAAGCTGGGGCTTGGTGGTGTTGGGTTGGGATCGGAATTAGGGTTTCTGCGGTGGTGGTCTCTGATGAGGGAGTAGAATTTGTCGGCGATTAGGATTTCTTCGGGTGACAAGGAAGTGTTTTGCTCGTCTTTGTTATAGTTGTTTGTATCATCCTCTTCTTTAAGTGAAGTTGAAGAAGAGTGGAAAGAGTAAGCTTTGAAGAGGCGTTGAGAGGTGGAGATCGGTAGACGGAGCTTGGATTTGATTAGGGCCATCAATGGCGTTCTTCTACTTCTCTGTTTCGGTGTTTGCTGAATGCGGACGGCGTGTAGGGTTTAAGGGCCTGTCTGGCCGGGAAGATTTAAGAAGGGCATAATGGGGATTTGGGAATAGAAGCTCTAAGCGACGCCGCTTAGACTGTGAAATAAAAATGCACTTTCAATGTATACTTCATATTACACTTGTATGTGCTATGTTTCAAACAAATCTCTCTTGTGAAATTACAAAGGCTAATACACTTGTGTCATCTCCACCTCTATGCCACTATCCATCAAACTACGAATCCTTAAAGTTACTAATTATAGGCTTCTTTTAAAAGAATATCATGCACACTTCTCACGTTTCTAATATTCTTGTTATGAGGAGATATGTTGATTATATAAAAGGAAGAAATTCCCACCATTAATTCTTTCCATATTTGTGACTTCCTAAAACAAATTATATTGTATTTATTTTGCTCACTGGAGTAATTAAGTTGTGATCAACTAATAACTATGGCTGACGCCAAACCTTCGAAGTATGTTTGGTTGAAGGATCTGATGCCTCAGAGTTCAAAGGGAACCCCAACTCCACCATTTCCTGGTTACTTGAAGACTCGATATGTCAAGGTTAAGGAACCCATTTTTATAAATGGAACTAGGATTTATTGGCAAGAAGTCGCAAGTCGAGAAGAAGATGAAAAGACCGAAAAGTTTCAATGCATCTGAAGACAGTTTGAGAGCATTCGGAGCATGCATGAACGCACAGTTGCATAAGCCGTCAGAGATATTGGGTTGCTACGAAAGTATTGTATATGTTTTTTCTTAATATTCTACCGTTAGAATCGCATAAAATTTAGTTTGATCTCAGATGGGTGTAGATCATGGTATATAAATGTAGATAGCTTCAGCTATGTACTGTACAGGTTTTGATTCTTCATTTAACAAAATCTACTTTCGTTCTCAGCTTGTTTTGCTATAATTAGAAGTGCTTGTTTTGATGCTTACCCCATAGGAGGTTCGATTTCTTTTATCAAAATTCTGCTTTCTAAGGACTCAAAAATAATAATAATAATAATAATAATAATGAAGAAGAAATTATGTCATGGGATTCCATCAATTACGAATAATTTTTTATCTGCCTAAGTTTGGATTTCGGCAGATTCAGAAACACTTTTTAAGTCTTAAGTTTTGGTCAAATGTAAAGACCGAAAGCCTAGCGTTACTATTTTATTATCACGCCATCGAGTTATACGTCAAGTTTCTATCACAATTTTACATTTCAAATAATGTAATTTGATTTGTAATTCTCATGTGATTGTGAGTTAATGTGGTAAGTAATATGCTTCCTAAATTAACATCAGATAACTACTAGAGATGCAAAAATTGAGATAGAAAGGATCCGCAGTAGGCATATTACTCTTTTTAATTCTTCTACATATCAAAACGTGTATGTATATTGTTTTTCAAATTTTAAAAGGAATGTCAACTTTTCATTAATATATTCCTATGGCAATTAACGATCATAATTTCCAATTTCATAAATGATTATATGATAAGGGATAACACAATTATATACTTCCAAAAATGGAAGTGATAGAAAGAATTCAAATGCTGTATAAAAGACTATAATCGCTTAGAAACAATTCAAGTGCAAGAAACCTGCGTCTAGAAAAAGGGTTCATATATGGCAAGAAATAATCCAGCTATAGCACACTACACGCAAATAAATTTTTGTTTCCGTTTAATTTGATTTTGAAATCATATTTCACCTTATATATATATAACTTTTCTCAAGGCAATTTTCACATCTCTTTTTCTAGTTCGAAAACCAGAAAATAGTTTTGTTTTTGAACCATGAACTCTGCTGACCCGCCAACCTTATTGCCCTTGAAGGACTTGATGCCATTGCTTCCATGGAGGACTCCAACTCCACCATTCTCGAAAGGTTACTGCACGGTGAAGGAACCGTTGTTGAAACATGGATATAGGGCTCTGAGGCAACCTGGAAAGTTACAGAAACAAGTGGAAGACCTCGATTTTTATATCCCATATGAAAGGTTCTTTGAGTTTATTGATGAGTACATTGTCAAGAGCATCGGACGGTTGATTGACAGCTTACTCGGACAATTATGTGGCTTAGGTTATGATTATGAATCCAAATAGTTGTTGTTCAATATTATCTCTTTGTAATTCGCCTGTAAATAAATTACTTTCTTTTTAATTCTTTCTGTTGTACAATTAAAATTCTTATACCTTTGAAAAAGACAAATTTTTTTTTATAATTATTTTTTCTTAAATTAATAACGAGAAATGGATTTCAACTAAAATGATAGGATAACTAATTAACATAATAATTTCAATCATTTTTCATAGATAATAGTATAAAAATGTTTTCAGAAGTGTTTAAATAATCAGAAAGGTTCAATACGATACCAAATATTCGAATTTAGAATCCCACTTGAATTTTAAAAGGAGTGTCAGCCCAGACAAACCTTATTTTCATAATTTGCCTTATCTTCCATATATTTGCAGGCCGCGTACTGAGAATAAGCCCAATTAAATTCAAGCCCATCAGGCCCATATAATTCAAGAATGTCTTCACCGGAATTCTGGCAAATTTGCTCGACCGCCCAAGAGAGAAACAGCGAACAATCAAGAAAACAGGGATGTTGAGGACGATTCAGAAATGGCGTAACCTTCCGGTCTTAACGTGGAGAAACGACGTAGTTTCAATCCCACGTTTCTTGCACAACGGTCCGGACACTTTGGAGGAATTAATTGACAGACACGTGGTCACGAAAGAGAAATCTCTCGATGATGAGGAAGAGCTACTGACTCGGAGGCGACTGACTAGCATGCGACGGGAGGCACTGAGCCTCTACCGAGACATCCTCCGGGCAAGCCGATTCTTCATGTGGCCCGATTCACGTGGCGTTCTGTGGCGAGACATTTTGAGGGAGAACGCCAGGAAGGAGTTCGAGGAGGCTCGGTTCGAGAAGGATCCAGAAATTGTGACGCGGTTGCTGATTGGAGGGCGTGACTCAGTGCAATTAGCTCTTGAGAAGGTTGCGGAGAAGATTGAGAAGGAACGTGGCCGTGGAGATTTACGGTGATTAATGTTAATTATATTATTTTTTGGGTGATGTTGTAATAAGTTTTATTTGAAAGGTTTTGTTTTTGTGTCTTCTGATTATAACGAAATTTATTTTCATATGAACTTGTGCATACTTGTGATGAAATGGAAATGATTTCTGTCCTGGAAATGTAAACTATAGTTGGCCTGCCTAATTGCAAGCGTAAAATCAAACTTATTCAGGCGTACAATTATCAGTATCTGCAAAACACAGAAGGAAGGGAATCATCAAAGCTGTTTTCACATCTCAATTACATATCTGGAGACTTGGTAAAATACATCGGTGGTCAGAATCTAATCAATATACATCGACTGTGACTTGGGCTAAAATCCTACCTTGTCATCATGTATAATGTGTACCCGAAAAATCTCGACATACATTCTATCCATGCCTGTTAAACTTGCTTGAAAAATTGTACCTTTCTTCATTGTATCCGGTCTCCGCTTTTAGTTTTCTTGCCTCCATTTCTCAAGATATATTTGAATAAGAATCTTGGTAGTCTTAAAGAAAATAAAAGTGGCTGCAGTTTTCACTTAAAGATTCAGTTTATCAACTTGCTTTTTGGGTAAAAGTTTCCCAGTCAAACTTTTTTAAGTTTGACCCATGTAGCCATAACCCAGAATACAGTTTTGATGAGCAACACAACGGGGTGGAATCACCGCTGTATTGGCAACTTCTAATTCCTAACACTACACCTGGTAGCATTTTGACAACTCTTCTCTCTCTGGGTGCTCCAATTCAGACAGGTACTGTTCCCATGCTCCATCTCCGAGCATCTGTTGACATATTTATACCAGATAGTTACTATATATTTCTTCTTATGCAGAACCCAAGGCAAAGATCAAAGGGTGTCTGCTTAAAATTAGATAATATATGAACAACTTTTTCATACTCCAACAAGTTATTACGATCTCTCTCAATGATAGAACAGTTCCGAGACATGAATTTAAACTAAGAAATAAAACCTGCAAGCTTGTAAACAACCAATTGTTTTCATTATTTTATGTATTACTACGAAAATAGAAATATAAAGCTTCCTTGACAAATCGGGAAACTCTCTAGTAGTGTGACTAATTTACAGTCACAGATACAGAGACAGCGAGGGAGAGAGAAAAAGATAGACCTGTTTATACCCATGCAGAACTTGGGAAAACTCATTTCGTAAATTCTCACTCGTTACTACCTGGTAGACAAAATGCAATTTAAAATTCAAAGAGAAAAAATATATATGTTTCAACTATCAGAAGTTTAAATTGTTCTGCAATGTTACATTCCAACTTGCAATAGCTTTGCACATGCAGACAAGTGAATTTAAAGCCCCAGATGGATTGGCTCTGACCTGCAAAGGTTTGAAAATTACCTTCAATAACTTGCAAGTGTTTAAGATGATTAACTGACAGAAATTGGGAAACAGTTAACGTACAATTGCACATAGGCCATGGAATGCCTCTTCCCTCTGAATATCACCACGTACCCTGTCCAAAATTTTGTTTGATTATAAAACCCTATTCATCATTTGCACATTTGTTGCGCAGAACAAATGACAATTCTATTTCAAAGAGGAAACAATTCAATAGAACTTTTACTGACTTGAGCTGAGAAAGAAAATGTGCTCAATATAACTGCTTACCCTTCAAATATTTATTCTAAAGTTGCATCTTTAGCAAGCACGGGATTTATATCTCATTCACTAATTCTGAACTTTTAACTTATTTTTGCCAGCTTCTTCTAGATCCCAATGTTAAATTGTCCATGTTTTCTTGATTGCTTCCAATAAGGGAAAATTGAGAAAATAACTAAGTTGAGGGGACTGTTTTGAGTTATTCAAATTCTATAATTCTTTTATTGGTTAGTCAAGTATTGATTTGACGAATTGATTGCTCAATAACTCAACAACTTGTTAGAAACACGCCATTTAAAAGCATTGTGAAAAAACTAATGTACAACTGATGGAAAGGATAAAACAGCAAATGGCTTGTGTGCTAGTTCCCAATATAACTTCAAGCTAATACAGAGTTTAACTCTGATGTGTGCTACTAGAGCAATGAAATCAAGGAGTTTGAACGGTTTCATGGAAGGAAATATAAACTTGTCTCACATTGTTAAAGCTGTACACCATGAATGCATAAAATGCTCCATATGTGGTGACACAATCTCTGGACAGACTAGAGCAAGCCTCCCAAGGGTGATAGCACTATTTTCTACAAATGATCTATTGTAATCCTGCCCAACAACATGTAATTAAAATAACAGCAGAAGACAAGAAAAAGTATATATTGTGCCAGATAAAGTGGAAAACACCTCAGCATGTTGAAGTACTGGGATTAGGGATGAGATAACAGTCATAGCAATAGGGGAGACTTCTTGATGAACCTGCAATCTCAACATAAAAAATATAGCCACAATCACATGTTAAATCTGCCTCTGTAGAAATTTGATTCCAAGTTGAATTAAGTCAACCTATACCATTGCTACTCTTAGATAACAAGAGACATCAAAAGAGAACTCATCCCATTACTTACACGCTAGCTCTGTACTTACAGCAGTTTCATTGTTAGATCATCTTCATCAACATCCATCAAATTATTTGATTTGCATTTTTTTCTTATCTTATCATTAAATATTTAATATTGATAAAGGTGTATAACTTTTCATTGGCAAGACAAGTGTCACGAAACAAGTAGCAAATTTGCAGGGAACTACTCCTTTGATGGGGGTCACAATGCTATTTGTTTCCTGACATAAAAACCTTCAAACGTACAAGCCAATAGTTAACAATACTAACACAGTAGTTAGTCCTTGACTTAGACATCCAATCACTTGTTAACTCGCACTGTACTGTCCAACAGTAATCATCCAGCAAAACTATATAATAAAGAGATTAACCAACCTTAACTGCTAATTCACCAATTGCCCAACATGCATTGTTTGCGACTGACATGGATTCCTTCAGCTGAGGAGAGTCCTGCAATTAGCTGCATCATTTGGAGGGGGCGCAAAATAAAATTGTTTCTAGAATCATAAATTAAGCTCAAATAATGTAATGGAGTTCCTCTAACCAGTTGTTTGGTTGAAACATTAAGGAGTTCAGTTAGTTGAGGACGCAAATATCCTGGGCACACCTGATTATAGAAGCCATAAGCATCACTTATACTTCATAAACAGTAATGGTTATAAGAATATCCATTTAAGAAAAGTTTCTGTTTGATTGTGTGCAATCTAAACTCACTTGCGCAATGTCTCCTAGAAGTGCAAAAGCATTTTGTTGGACATCTAGATCATCATCCATGCAACATTGGAGAAGTAGGTGCCTCAAATTGCTTGGCGAAAACTGTAGGTACATAAGTAGAAGATACATAGCACGTTCAATTTTCAAAACGATATCACCAGTTTCATAAACTAAAGTATAGCAGATCCACAGAAACTGAAGATCAAGAAGCATTATGAAGGTGGTGAGCTACAGACGCCGTGATGCACCTTAACAAGCATTCAGATGACAGGATCCCAAATCTGCAATCAGCCTATCAGGATGAACTAGTTATCATCGTTTCTCTTTCTGAAATATGTTCTAATTTTTAATGGAATAAAATGTGGAACAGAGCTGCACAAGGTTGTCTTTAGATACAGTTTTGTAACTAATTACAATCACTGACACTTCTACGTACAAAATTTTTGTTACATCAAAAGTTACATTATCACCCCCCAAAAAAAAAAAAAAAAAGATTATTGTTACAACAATATATGTAAGAGACTAAGAGAGCTTATGCATTTGCGTATGTGTGTTGTATTTGACATAAAGCTATTGCAAGCAGTAAAGCCATTTGGTTACACAAATGTATTTTAACACAAGATAATACAGGTAAATACCACATTCACGTTCCTGCCACCAAGACCTAGCACAATGCTTGAGACTAGATCCAATGAGCAAGCAATAAACTCTTTATCATAATGTACTCCAGCTGACACAGAATCAACCTGCATTTTAAGTATAATTCTACAGTAAGGACAAGCTGAAAGTTAAGCTTGCTACTAGTATTCATTTTCCAAAATTCAACCATTGCTAACCAAGCAACAAACAGCTTATGTGTATCATAGGAATTAAACAAACATCATGTAATAGGCAGACCAAAACCTTAGAACTGCAAATAAATAGTACTGATACCTAGAGCAACTTGGTTACTAATCAGTCAATAAGTTTTTTTTAAGCAATACCCCAGCGAAATCTACATGTTGTCATTGTATTGGCTGCCAATACTTCTCATATAACAAGACTGAGACCAAGTTCAAAGGAAATACCTTTTTTTTATGCCACCCAAAAGAAAACCCTTATAATCATACTACAAATTTACAATAACTCTTACTTGATCAAAATGTCTACAGATATCTCGATAATTTCAACTGAATTCTGGAAGACCATGTGGTGAAATCACACACAAGCTCAATCACTAAAAAAGTGGCAGCATTGCATTCTAAATGGAAGCTCAACAAATAAAACAAACTGAGGTGCAAACCAGACTAACAGGTCAAGATGATAATCTCCAATATAAACAATAAGCAGAGCACCAGTAACCAGATGACTCTCATATATACCAATAATAATAATAATAATAAACTGGGGGAAAAAATCTGAACCTTGGCCAGGAGTTGTGATTGAATGATGGTTATGCATCTCTGGAACACTGGTTCAGCAAATGGGGCAAATCCAGTTCCTAGTGCCTGAAAAAGTAAAGCACCATAAAAGTAACAATTGCAGGTGCAGGGTAAAATAGATACCCACTGAAAATCTCATTAATCCACTCAACAACTGCTTGAGGTGAGAGACAGAATTAACCATCTGAAATGTATATTGTGACTTTCCTCTTTTCAAATTTATCTAATATTTGTACCCAAAACAGAATTTTGGGATTGTTTATGTGTTGGATGATAATGGACCTGAGCTATAGACGAAAAGCACTCTAGAAGTGGACAAAGGTCTTCGTCTGAATTTGTAAGCTGCTGCCACTTTGCAATTAATGGAGGCATCAGAATCTGAATATATCTGGTCTGCAAATTATGAGGATGAGAAATAAGAAATACGTCACTTTAGCAGCATCCCAAATCAGATGAGGAAAACAAGGGATTTAAACCGAATTTATACCTGATTCAGTTTTTCTCCAACAGCATCTGCTAAAGCACCGATAGCATCATAGACAATTCGAAGGTTTCTTCTCTAAGTACAATCCAGGAAAAAGTTATTAGAAAACAGCTCATGATGATACAAAATCATAAGATGGATAAATATGTAATTAAACGGTCTAAAGTGCACTATCAGGTAACTGAATAGTTCCAACAAACATGGAATTATTTGCATCAAGAGGGAAACCTGATATCTTCCAAAAGCACACAAAAGGTGATGGATGATAATTTGCAAATGAGGTCCCAACAATCCACCAGCTTCCTGCATAAACATGGAATATTGAGTGCTAAATTTCTCTCCTTGTATCGGGCACCAATGCAGTCATTTAATAGTTGTTAAATAATAAAACCTCTTCAAGTTTAGCAAAAGCTGAGCATGCAGCTTCTTGAACCCGCTTCTTGGTGTCCAAAATTCTTCTTAAAAGACGCATAAGAACTTTATTGAACTGTTCGCAACCCTTTTGATGCCTAGCACCCTAACACGCAAAAGTCAAATTTCAAACAATAATTAATAATCTTTACTAGGTTGGCAGTGTATATTTCATGGACACTTGAAAATTGTAAAGTATGCATGTAAATTAGTATGGAGAATCAACACATAAAACTCTCAGACAAGATAGTGCTTTGAATATCAAAACATCAATGTAGGAACAAAATAAAATTTTGAAATTCAAATACCCTTTAATAATTTTGTCTATTGGACATTTAAACTTCTTTTCTACTCTAAAAAAGATATGAAGAAAAATTTAACTCTCTGATAATTGGCAAGTAAAAAATAACCTTCCAAGAACAACAAATGAGGAATGATTTGAATATAAAAGCACGGTTAAAAATGAGATGTAAAAGCCAAAACCCACATCTAGAAAGCAAAGGATGGAAAAATAAATAAGTAAATAATAGATAAAATTGAAGATAACAGAAAAATAGTTATCCATACCTGAACGATAAATTTGCTGAAACGAGAAAGTGTCCAACAGGTTATACTCCTTAGCAAAGGAAACTTGTCATCTAAAAGTGGGATGAGTAACTCCACAAGCTGCAGATAATAACATTAAATTACACAACAATAATTTAGCACTAGATCTCCACAAACAAGCACAATATAAAGAAAAAAAAGCCAACGTTGAACTAGAATATTTCATGAAAACAGCAAGAAACAGACACCAAAAGATCTCCTGATCTCAACAACCAAACTAAAGATAAAATGATGAAGAAGCAGATATACCTAAAAAGAAATCACAATGCAAATTCTCTGATTCTAAGACTTAATTAGACAATTATAAAAAGAAACTACAAGTATATCACTTCCTTGTGCTTCAAACAGCAAAAAAAAGCAGGTTATAACAAGCATCAATTACCTCGGCCAAATGAGGGCAAAGACCTGTGGTGCAATCTTCAGCTATAGCTCCAAGGGCCAACACTGCAGCTTCCCTTTCCTTCCAGGTCCCGTCATCAGAGTTAGATAGCTTAGCCTAGATCAGGAGATAAATATATGACAATGAAGATATAGTTAAAAGACATGCTGAATTGGATTAAAAATAGTTGAATCTGTACCAAAATACAAAGCTTATAAGACAAAGCCTCAAGCAAGCTCACATGAGTTGACATGAAAAAAAAAAAAAAAAAAAAAAAAAAACTGAAAAANTTTTTAAATTAAAAAAAAAAAAAAAAAAAAAAAAACTCTGAAAAACACCCTTAATTGAGGCAGTAACAAGGTTATAGGAGGAAAGACCATATTTTTTGTGAGTAACGACAGTCTATGAGATATAGCTACTATTGAAGAGAAAAAAAACCTTATTGACGTATTAAAAAAATAATAACAATGGTAAGTGAATGAGTATTCCCAACATGATAAATCTTTAAAAGAAGAACCACAAGGAGCTTTAAAGTCTAGTTTAATTTATTTTTTCTTAAATTTTCCTTTGCTCTTTCTAGGTGAGTAGTTCCAAAGGGATTAATACAAGTTAAGCAGCAATTATTTTTCTAGAGTTCTTTTCCCCCTTTCTTTTAGGTGGCAAGTAGCTACTAGATCAATGACTTAAGAATTAATTCATTTACATAAATGGTTGAATCTACTTCCAAAAATCAGCATTGACTATGAGTGAAGAATCAGTGAAGAAATATAATACTAAGGTTTGGACTTCGCGCTAAGTAGCACTTGACCCCATCATTAAGGTCAATGATTCAAATCCTCTTCGGACCACCTATTTAGGTATATATCTCACATGTTTTCTAATTATCAAGCTTGTAGCATGTAGATGTAGGTGAAGCCTCTAATTCAAGAACTTAGTGAATAAGGAAATGGCAACGGATTTTTAGGTTACCCAAAAAAAAAAAAAGATGAAGCAATATAAATAATCTAAATGGATAAATATAGAACATACAATAAAAAATGCGTTACTAAAATTGTTTCCATGTATACTTCATTATCAGTCCTAATTAAATTGCTACATGAAAATGATGTCAGTGTGCACAAGGTAGTATGTTGCAAGATTTATTCACCAAGTTCACATTGCAAGATTTATTGAACAACAGCCAGGATTGCACTATGACAAACCTGAACTAAAGGTATTAATGTTGGAAGGATCTCATCTCCATAAACATCTGAAAGAACCTCAAGGCTAGCAGCGCTGCATTTTCTCAAGTTCCGAATGTATAAACTATCATCATCCTGTAGAGAACAGTCGTTGTGTACTTAAGAATATCTGAAGTTTAACATTTCCAATATTAATATTAAAAAGACTAGATAATCTTATTCAAATCACTTGCTCATTGATCCTACCAAAAAAAAAAAAAAAAAAAATTAGAAAAGAAAGAATATGGTCATAGAAACTTAGCCAAGAACTTGCATCATCTTTCATGTCTTCCAATCCATGGAATCGTGATGAATGAAATCGAGGTTTCAGATCCTGCAGATACAGGATTCATGAGAGAAAAATAATCTCAAATTAAGACACTAAACCGAAATGTAAATTTCAACTGTGATTGGAAAAAAATAAACAAATTAACTTTAGAAAAAATAAATTAAAGAAAAGCAAGAAGGACCTTAACATACCTGATCTCTATCTGGAATGGACTCATCCTCCTGCAAGTGAAGGACAAGAAGATGATAAGACATTCAAAGAAAAAACAACTAACAAGAAAGTAGCCAAGAAAGATTCACCTCTGCATCAACAAGAGACTCATCATCCTCCGCATATACCATATTTGACAACAAAATCTATGGAAGATGATATCATGGCATGAGAAAAGGGGCTTTGAGATGCTAGAAGATAACACAAGGGATCAAGAAAGGAATAACCGAAGATTATTGAGATGTACGGGAATCAAATGCTGCAAGAACTCTTTCAAAAGTTCTGGGTTTAATGAAGCTTCACAATATGTTGACCTGACAATCACAACATAAGTATCTAAGCACTCTGCTTAAGAAATCTGCGTAAGAAAATGAGTAAATTGTTATAACCATCATTGAGAAGCTCTTAAAGTGAGCCTTCCATGACATATTTGTTGAAGTACAATAAAGCCACCACTTTAGCTAGTCCTGATTCCTGATTTCTACTACACTCCGACACAAGAACTGAGATATCTGAACAAACTACCAGAAACTAATAGAGCAACAACATTGGCATTCTAATTGTAGAAACAAGCAAAACCAAGATCCTGAGCATTTTAGTATTTTGGTTCAGCAATGGACATGGTAAATTCCCAAGGTCAGTTTGACAACCATTGCCCACTGGAAACATAGATGAAAAATAATCTTCCACGACTAGTAGACTGTGCACTAATTCGTTCAATATTTAAGCAACATTCTTCTACCAGATAATTCATATAATCTATGCGAAGTTAAGGAGATACCAAAATTCACAAGCTTGAAGAGCAACCTCATCATCCATGTCCTTATTTGCTTGCAACATTAATTCAATTATATTTCTCAAATGTGGCTGTTGTATAAGGTAATGATTGCATCAGTAGGCAAAACAAAATAGTTGCATGATAAATATGGCTCTAAGTTCTGGTTCTATATCTGGAAAAATAACAACATACTTATAAAGCATTAGCTGAAAACCATGCTTACCTCCAAGATAGAAGGGTAAACACAACCAATCTGAACAAAAGCAGAGCAAACCTGTTTAATCAAAAAAAGAAAAAGAAAAGAAAGAAAGAAAGAAGCAAGAAATGTTTTAATAATTGAACTCTAGGAACATTAGAAAGCATCTGTCCACTTTCGAAAGTGTAAGACCGATAAAGAGATTTCAAGTGAAAAAGTGTGAGGTCAACAACTGTACAGCGAAGACCACCAATTCCACATGACCTACACAATCATCTAATACGGAGGTGCCAAACAAGGATGCATGGTCTATTATAATACAAAACTGGTCTTGAAATTTTGATACTTTGATTTTTGTTTACTGATCAACAAAAAGACTTCAACTACATTATTGATTGGTCTCTACATTATCAACTGGTCACAACATGTATGTGATTGCCTAGATAAATATTATATAATGTCAAACATGAGGAACATGAAAGAACTATACGGAACAACCAATACACTTTCTTTTTGCTTTTATTTTTATTTTTTTGTTAATGAGGAACAAATGTGACATCAACTAACAGAGGAATGGATCTGCAATTTTTTCAAGAAGCTGATCCATGGGCCGTAGGCATATATATATTTAGTATTGCAGGCGAAGGATGATTGCAATAGTAGCATTATGATTTTGCCAAAATAGGCGATCCATACAGTTTTTGGCATCATGTTCCAAGAACCCAAAAAAAAAAAAAAAAACTCACCAATTTCCGAACCTCTGCAACAGGATCATGAGCAAGGATAAACAAAGCCTGGATATACTGATTCATGGACGAGGACAATGCCTACACATGCATAAAAAATGTGGTAAGTGTTTCGAGAACCAACAAACAATTCAAAGGCACAAAATCAGAAGTGTTAATTGATCCTTACATCAGGCATCAACAAAATGAACTGATCTATTGATTCGAGAGAGAGCTTCCTTAGAGAGGCATGCGATGACTGGAAGAACTGATTTTAACGGGAAAAAATATATGTGAGGCATTTAGAACAATCAAGAATATCGGTCATAAAAAATATTGCGAGTTGCTAAATTTCTGGTGAACTTAAAACAAAACAAAGTAAATTTCTCTCCTCACCTGGAACAGTTTTGGTAAGAATACATTGATGGGGCATTCAACTAATCCAGGTACATCTGAAAGAAGCTCTTGAGGAATATCTTCACAAATCTATGATACACAAGATTATAACATGTCATCTGCATCATAAGAATCTCTATAGTGGAGATCTTATCACATTTTTGCTGTTTAAGAAGCTTCACTAGGCAAATATCACCAGCAGCAGCAACAAATGCAGGTATAGAATACCAAGTGAATATGTCAATAGCACAAAACTAAAACAAATTCTTGAAAGAAATAAATTTTTGAAGACCATCCAGCGGAAGAAAGCATTCTCTTGGGAGAGACAGATAGACAAATTAGTTCTAGAATTTAGAACAGTCAATTAAGATATATTCAGAGGACAGATTGCAGTCCTCTCGCAACTGATTATGTACTTTCCATGGATAAACTCTTGGCATTGAATAAATAACTATTTCAAATGGAATCTAATACCCCAAGAAATTTATAAAAAACAAATAAATTCATAAGAGCATGCACACTCCATTGCTTCATGAGTGAAAAGACACACTATTTCCTCAAACGAAATTTCCTTAGTAAATGAAGCTCACCCCTACCTTTGATAAAGTATTCAAGGCGCCTTCCGTAAGGTTTATATCATTGCTGTCCAAGCATTGCACAAGGGCTTGCAACAGCTCTGGCCAGCTGCAAATTCCTCCTTGCTCAACAACGACACTAATAATTGTCCCAACCGTAATCCTGATGTGCTTGTCAGCCGAGCCAATACAAGGCAACAACTCAGATTTTATATATTGCTGATATGCAGGATCTATGGATTTGAATACACTTCTAAGATTATTTTTTAGAAGCAGACCAGCCGCCTGCCGAATCACAACTAAAGTACCCTGTTAAACAAACAAGTCAACCAAGACAAACACCATTCAGCTACTAGAATAGACGTTTAGAAGAGCCGTAAGACAGTGTTTGGCAGAAGAGAGAATTGGACAAATCTTCCTCATTTCCACCAAAATCTATTTCCACGCTACAAAAGGCAGCGTAAGTGTTGAAAATGCAATCTGATGCCTAGAGATAATTTCTTTTCCTTTATTAAAACAAGTGTGTATGATTACTTGTCTAGTGAACAGTGGATGTTATAATGAAATACCAAAAAGAGAAGTTGATAAGTAAATCAAAAGTTTACTTTAATGATTGGCTAATCAACTCGTAACAAAAATAAGTAAAACTATTTTCAACTCCTAATATTTGATTGGAGTGCTCCTAAGCTTGTAATTCTAGCTTCCGCGTTGTGGTAGGTGAAATTCACTACTAAGTATTCAAAAAGCCAACGCACTCCAGAACTCTATCCGACTTCAACAAAAAAACAAAATAAATAAAATAAAATAAAACTACTATAACTTTATAATCATAATACGGATGATCAAAGACAATACCTCGGCACGAGTGAAGATGAAAGCAAGATAGTTGTTGAAATCCGGAAATTGATTGTAGTGTTGAAACTGTTGCCAAATACGAGACTTATCAGAAGTAGGCGAAATGTGTTGGTCTAGTACACTGCATATCTCTCTCAGGCCTGCCTCTCTAGGTTGCCATAACGTCCGTGCCGCCATTTTCCAATATCTCCGCCGACAAACTTATCGGTAACTATACAATAAATGCGAACAGGTTGAGAAAGAATTTGAGCGGACGAAACTGTCAAGAAGTGTGATGGACTCCACTGAGCTGATGGAAGAAAGAATGTCCTTGGTTTGGGATGGATTTTCAAAATTTTCACCAATGGCCCCGGCTTTGTATCACAAAATCGTATTCTGAATATATCCAAATTATCTCGTTTTTTATTAAAAACTTTCGTGAATTTTACCAAACCAACCCTTAGTTATATCTGAGGATTCTCATTCTTATTCCAATTTCTTTTAGCTTTGTGTGCGATAATTGCCTGCCCTTCAATTAATCTAGATAGAAGAATTATGCTCAATTTAGCATGGCATTGAGACTACTATTTTATTAAAAATATGTACAGATACATATATATATATATATATATATATATATATATTAATTCACTGGTTCTCCTTTTGGTTGGTAAGTCTTGCAAACAGGAATTGATCAAGGTTGTCCAGACTTTCTTGGGAATTACGAGTTGTGATTATTTCGAGTATTGAGCTACAATATGGACTTCTGTGCGTTGATTAAAATATTATTAAGAAGAACACTCTAACGTACGGGCCGTGCATGTCTCTTCCATTCCATTCAACGCTCTATCACAGTCCTTGTGCTGCTCATAACAACTGCTTAAAGTCTGAAACGGTAAAACCACCGGCCAACCGCCCAAAAGACAAACAGCGGAGAATCAAGAGAACAGGGTTGTATGTCGAGGTCGATTCAGAAATGGCCCAACCTTCCAGTCTTAACGAGAAACGACGTAGTTTCAATCCAGCATCTCTTACAACACTCTGGAGGAATTAATTTACAAACACATGATCACGACAGAGAAATCCCTCGACAGTGACGAGGAAGAGCTGCTAACTCGGAGGCGACGGACCGATCGCGTAAGGGTAATTTTTTTCTTACGTACTTATGATGAAATGCAAATGATTTCTGTCCTGGAAGAGTAAACGAATTGTGGGCCAGCTAAATTGCATGCATAAAATCAAACTTATCAGGTGTACAAATGTCGATATCTGCAGTATCTGAAAAACCCTAAGGAAGGGAATCATGCAAGCAGTTTCCGTCACACTCTTGCTTGCTAACTGTCACAGCTTAATCACATATCTAGACACTTCGTAACATATACATCAATGGCAAGAATCTAATCAATATACATCAACGGTGACTTGGGCTACAGTAGATCCCGCCACCATTTATAACTAGGATATGTACAAACCAAAGGTTTTGGACATGAAAAATGGCTACATCCATTGTATTCATGCCTGTAAAGCTTGCTTGAAAAGTTGCACCTTTCTAAATTAAATCCGGCCTCTGCTTTCACTTATCTTGCCTCCATTTCTCAAGGTATATTTGAATAAGAATCTTGATGTCTTAAAGAAAATAGAAGTGGCAGCAGTTTCCACTTCAAGATTCAGTTCTCAACTTGCTCTTTGCCTAAAAAATCCTCAACCAAACTTTAATTTTGGATCCCCATAATGCATAATATAGTTTTGATGGGCAACACAAGAGGGACGGAATCACCTCCGTATAGGCAACTTCTGATTCCTAACACTAGACCTGGTAATTTGACAGCTTTTCTCTCGCTGGGTGCTCCAATGCAGACAGACACTGTTCCCATGTTCCATCTCCAAGCATCTGTTGACATATGTATACCAGCTGGTTACCATATATTCCTTATTGAAATTGGATAAGCTATAGATAACTTTGCCATACTCCAGCAAGTTATTACAGTCTTTCTCAATTATAGAACAGTTCAGAGACATGAATTTTTAAACCAAGAAATAAAACCTGCAAACTTATAAATAACCAATCCCTGTTTTCATTATTTTATGTATGATTTAGAAACTAGAAATACAAAGCTTCCTTGATAAATCGGGAAACTCTATTGGTAGTGTAGTTAACATGACTGTGCAGAAACTAATTTACACACAAAAACAGTGAGGGAGAGAAAAAAAAAAAGAGAGAGACCTGTTTATATCCATGCAGAACTTGGCACACTCATTTCGTAAAGTCTCACTCCTTATTACCCGAGAGATAAATAAAATTTAAAATGCAAAGAGAAGAATTTTTTTTTTTCTACTACTAGAAGTTCAAATTGTTACTGCAGTATTACTTTCCAACTCGCAATAGCTATGCACATGTAGACAAGTGAATTTATAGCCCCAGATGGATTGGCTCTGACCTGCAAAGGTTTGAAAATTACCTTCAATAACTTGCAACTTTTTAAGATGATTAACTAACAGAAATTAAGAAAGAATTAGCATACAATTGCACATAGGCCACGGCATGCCTCTTCCTTCAAAATATCATCACGTATCCTGTCCAAGATGTTGTTTGATTATAAAAGCCCATTCGTCATTTGCAGATATGTGGCACAGAACAAATGACGATTAAATGTCAAAGATGAAATAACTCAATAGGACCAATACTGACAGTGACCAGCAAAAGAAAATGTGCTCGATAAAATTACTCATACTTCATTACCCTTCCAATAATTTATTCTGCTCCACCATTCCAGCAATTCTCAAGTTGCATCTTTAATGTAAGTATGGGATTTACATCCCATTTTACTAACCGTGATTTTTTAACTTACTTTTGCCAGCTTCTCCCAGAGTCCAATGTGAAATTGTCCTTGTGTTCTTGATTGCTTCTAAATAATTAAGGAAAAATGTAAAAAATAGACAACGTGAGAGGAATGATTTAAGTTTTAACCAGATCTTATATATTTTTACTTCAACGCACTCAAGAACTCTATCAGACTTCAACAAACAACAAAATAAATAAATAAAATAAAACAAAACTACTATAAATTTATGATCAGAATGCAGATGATCAACGATAATACCTCGGCACGAGCGAAGATGAAAGCGAGATAGTTGTTGAAATCCGGGAACTGACTGTAATGTTGAAGCAGTTGACAAATACGAGACTCATCAGATGTAGGCGAAATGTGTTGTTCAAGTAGACTGCATACCTCCCTCAGGCCTTCCTCTTTTGTTTGCCATGTTCCCAGTGCCGCCATTTTCCGATATCTCTGCCGACAAATTTATCGGCGGTTACACAAGAAGCGAACTAAGAATGACTTTTAGAGAAAGGATTTTAGCTGACGAACCAGTGGAGAAGTGTGATCAATATGGACCCCACTCAGTTTATGAAGAGAAGAATGCTGCCGCTGTGAGCAGGATTTTCAAAATTTCCACCAATAGCCCGGTAGCCCCTGCTTTTCATCATACTCGGATTATCTCCAAATTATTTCGTTTTAATTATTAAAATCTCGTTAATTTTACCAAACGAACCCGCATTCTTATTCTTATTCCATCACTTTTGCCTTTGTGCGCGGTTAGTTGCTTGCCATTCAAATAATCCAGCTAGACGAATTATGTTCAATTTAGCGGAAAAAATATACATACTAATTTGCTGGTTTGCCTTTTGTTTTCGTGAGTCTTGCAAACAGGTTTGATCAAATTGGTCCAGACTTTACGAGTTGTGATTATTATTTTGACTACTGAGGTTCAACATGCACTTGTTTGTGCATTGATTATTATTTATTCCATATTAAGTAGAAAACTTGGCTTATGGGCCATGGGAGACTTTTCCATTCCATTCAAAGCTCTAACCAATCACAAACCTTGTGCTGCCCACAACAACCGCTGAAAAGCCCGAAACGGTAAAACCACGAGCGGATAGAATGACAGAAACGCCCACCCCCTTCACGGACTAAATTGACTGCAATGCGCACCGACACGGATGGGTAATTTTGTCATTTCAACTCGTCCATCCAGCCTGCCACCATTTGAAAAATATTGTGTATTCTGTGTGTATATAAATATAAAGGATTCTCAAAATAGATCAGCACCAGCTCCGTCATCCCTCTCTAACTCTAACGTTTACAGAACAAAGAGAGAAGAGGGAACTTTTCTTCTAGCGTAGTGTTTGAAACTGAATTGTTGTATTAAACAATTAGGGGTTTGGTTTTTGGAGCAGCAGTTTGAAGAATAATGGTGAGAGTGAGGCATTCTCGGTTACAAGCGAAGAAATTGTCGACATTGACACTCGTTCTGTCAATGCTATTCATGCTAACGATTGTTCTTTTGATGCTTTTGGCCATGGGGATTTTCTCTCTTCCAATAGGCGACGATGATTCTCCGCCAAATGATCTCAGCTCCTACAGGCGCCTCGTCGCTGAAAAGTATGTATCTGACTCTTTATTAACTGTTTCTTTTTCAAATTAATCGTTGGCTGTGAATTATTTTATTAATTTTACTGACTTGCAGACATGATAGGACGGTTGAGAATAGAGAGCAGTGGACCGAAGTTATTTCTTGGGAGCCCAGAGCTTTCATTTATCATAATTTTCTGGTCAGTTTTTTTTGGTTGGTTACCTAATTAAATAGGAGGACTACTCTGTATATAAAGAGTGATCAATGTTCAAACTTTCGCATCTTCTAAAGATTATTGGTTAGGAATTAGTGTGCATGTCCACTTGGGCTTGAAACACTCGTCGTAAAAATAATGAGCTGAATTAATATATTTACGGACATTGGATTTGCTATAGGATTGAACATATGATTTGATTGCCCATCGTGTACCACTCATAGTATATCTATTAAGTTGGGGCATCTGTTGATGGATTAAACAATTCGATATGTTGATTGCACTGGAGATTATTGAAGGGACAATTTTACATAGTAATTTTGTTTATTATTATTATTTTAGAGTCACATAAATTACCTAGTTTCTTGATGTTTTAACGGAAAAACTCACATCAAAAAACCAGTAGTAGGAATCACTGCCCTTAATTTTCTGATCTTTTATCTCGTATGGTTGCTTTTGAGGTGTACGAAGTTACGTTGCAGGCATTCCTTTTCGGAGCATCACTCTTACAAATGAAATAGTTTAGCATTTTTTAGTTTAATCGTAGGAATATTGTCCCTTCCTTTCAAGTGCGTATGATGTAGAGTTTATTCCAACAATATGTTTATTCACACTTATGTGCGGAATAGATAAGCCTTTGGTTTAAGAAAAATATTGACTCTTAAGTACCACTTTTACAGTCCAAGGCAGAATGTGAGTACCTAATAGATCTTGCTAAACCTCATATGGTTAAGTCAACTGTTGTTGATAGCAAAACTGGTCAGAGTAAGGACAGCAGGTACGCATTTCCATGCTACAATCTCAATTTTCTTTGCTGATTTAATTAAAAAAATTCCTTTTTCATTGAACTAAACTTGTTAAGGAACTTGGCATCTCTTGTTTGCAGGGTACGCACAAGTTCCGGTATGTTTCTGCGGAGAGGACAAGACAAGATTATTAGGGAAATTGAGAAAAGAATAGCAGACTTCACCTTCATTCCTGTAGGTGAGGCTCTTTAACTTATGTAAAATGGTTTTTCTAAATTTGAATGCTCACACAAATGAATAAAAAAAATTGATTTCTTTTTATTTCTAACACAATAATGCATTCATCTAAAGTCTGCTTACTCGGTTTTCCATGTTTTCCATGTTGCATTTTTGCTGCCTTGTAGATAAATGTATTAGTTTAACTTTTTTCTTCCTGTCTAATCTTATGATTTTTCTTTGGTCAGTGATATGGGAACAAAAAAGTATTAATCTGTGTTCCAATTCATATATTTGGTCTATTTAAGCTAACATTACATTCTACAGAGCATGGAGAAGGACTTCAAATCCTCCACTATGAAGTTGGACAGAAATATGATGCTCACTATGATTACTTCCTTGATGAGTTCAACACTAAGAATGGAGGCCAACGGATAGCTACTCTTCTTATGTATTTGTAAGAGCTAATTATCTCTGCCAACACCTCAGAATATACTCATCGTATACCTTAATTTTTATTGAGATGTATCCTGTACCAAAAGTTTATGTTTGCGTTCTCTCCATTTTTCCTTTGCTGTTACAGGTCAGATGTTGAAGAAGGGGGGGAGACAGTGTTTCCTGCTGCCAAAACAAATTTCAGTTCTGTACCATGGTGGAATGAGTTGTCTCAATGTGGCAAAGAAGGTCTCTCCATAAAACCAAAAATGGGTGACGCATTATTGTTTTGGAGCATGAGGCCAGATGCCACCCTAGATCCTTCAAGTTTGCATGGTTAGTAATTTTCTATTTTCCAGCCTTAATTCAAGTATTTATTCTGCTGTTTGTCAAGCATTTCAGAAGAAAAAGATTTGGTTTAACTTGTCTTCTAGCCTGAAATAATTAACACTTATGATTGGAAGTTACTTTTCATTTTTTAATAAGCAGTTTTTAGTCATCCAACACTACTGTAAGTGAATTGAACACGTTTTGTTGTCAATGCTAGGTGGTTGCCCTGTGATTAGAGGGAACAAATGGTCATCTACGAAATGGATGCATCTGCATGAGTACAAAGTCTGAGTTATTATCTAAAGGTAATCTTCAATGTCAGATTAAACTTTTTGTAGCAATGTGTATCATGGTTTTGGGCTTATGAAATTTGTACACATGTTAGAATATATATTGATATATTGTTGCAATACGTTCATCCATTCAAATTGTTGTTTCTAGCTAAATAGTGTTGTTTACTTCTGTTGATACAATTTCTTGACCTTGCTCAACTATTTCTTTATGGCAGGACGTAGGGACACTATGTCACGAGGGTCATTGCTGGTAGTTTTTGCGGCTAATGGCACGTAATGGTATGCCTTAGTTACCATATAAAGCAC
>JANLJB010030436.1:3995-18381 GCA_026212285.1 Bursera cuneata | reverse complement strand
ATAGTTAACCAATGGGACTCCGTATCGGGCCTAGTCCAATGAATATGTTCCCGTGTCTAAACGGCTAACAATGTTCCCCTATACACTTGGATAAGTATCCGATACTTAGATGTGTGAAAATCATACTATTATACTTTTATAACCAGTACAAGTGTAATCCTAGTCTATCCGTACTGTGGATGCCCTGTCTCTACAGTACTTCGACGAGGAACGTTTTAATGATGTATTATTTATCGAATCTATTTCTGTCTCACAATCAAATCATCATATAGACATTTATCATAACGTAATCCAATTACAATGATAAAAACATATAATTTCCTTTAATCCGAATATACCACGTATATTCATAATGTGATGCTTTAGGGCACAAATCGTCTAACATTAGTGACTTGGTTTCATATAAATTCGTTAAAGCATCCTAGATTTTCTTTGCCATTTCCATTCTATGATACTTGACAATACCTCATCTGCCAGTGCTAGATGTATATTTGCAATTGCATCGCCATCCATCTTTTGCTATCTCCTAGTATCAAAGATTTCATCTGGTCTTTCTCTAATTTCTTCTAAGCAAATTTCCTTGCTTAAAATAATCTTTATCTTGAGCTTCCACAACCCAAAGTTGTTCTCATTGAACTTTTCTATTTCAAATTTTGCTGCTATTTATTTCACTCTTAGGGTGAATAATAATCCGAAATAGTTGTAAATAATGGTACAATTAAATACATTAAGAAAGTTTTCAAGAAATTGGAAGGGTCACAACGGTCCCACTTAAAAACCAATTTCCTTAGACTCTTATCGTTTTTTTAACATAACGTTCTTAGATATATATAAAATCATACAAGTAACCACTTATTGTCTTAAGTCTTGCTCTGATACCACTGTTATGAAATCAACCCGCAGCATAAACTTGAAAAGAAAACAAAAACAATAAATAAGAAGACAATGGGCAAATGACTTACGTTGTAAAACCCTCTTGTGATGAGGGAAACCTCCATGGAGTAAAGAAAGAATTTTATTGGACCTCAAAGAAATTTCTTACAACCTCTCTCTAGTCACTAGGAATCTAAAACCTTTTCTCTCTAATTGAGGAGAAACTATTTCTAATGACTATCAGAAACAATGAGAAAATAAGCTTGAATTTTTTCTTGAATGATCTACAACTATATAATTAGAGCCTTTTAAATAGTGCTCCTAAGCTTTTTCTTATTGCTTTCTAAGCAATGTGTAATTCACAATATATGAGAGTTATAATCTCTCTCTGATTCACTTTTCTTAGTTGTAATGAAACTCCTTTAATTAAATAATTAATTAAAGGAGTTTTCTAATAGAACTTCCTAATTAACTAGGATCCCTTTACCTAAAGTAACTTCACTTTTAACACAAACTAGTTATTAGTTTTAATCAAATAAAATGGACAGATAACTCAGTTTTAATAAGCTTTAGATTATTCTAATCCTTTTTTATTTTGAAGGGGCATGTAAATTAATTAATTATTTTTATATTTTTAAAGGGAGTGTATTAAGAAAAGGGTAGAGAAGAGCTTTAAGGGTTTAAAAGGTCACATCCAAATATTAAACTTGCTAAAAGTCAAAATAACCTTTAACAAATTGAATATTCTCTGTAATTTCACCAATATATAATTAGAACAAGCAAGAGAAGGAAGCCCAAAATTGATGAGAAAAATTAATTTACTAAACATTAATCAAATAATTACAAGAAATTATTCCAGAGAATACTATCCCTATCCAAACCAAGAATGCACATTCAAGGACTGAGGCAAAATGTTCTATTCAGAACCAGGAAGAAACTTTGTACTGGTTGTGCCAAAACGTCTGGCCGCTGCAGGAATGACTTTGGATGGTGAGAGAACCTCGGCAAAGGAAAAGTTGTATGAATCTGTTCCTAACCGACTTTGTAACCACCCTCTGCGTCCAGAAAACCCATCAGCTACAATCCAGCAGTTCTTGAAGCCGAGATTTGTTAGTGTTCTTGCTACAATTTTTGCAGAATCCGAGTACCTGAGTGTCACCAAGTGGCAATAATCACTAATGTAAGCAAAAGCAATACAAAGATATGACACATTTAACTAAATCTCAACAACTGAAACTAAACATGGCAATAATGCATAGCTGTATAGAACTTGCAACAAGATAGGAAAGGTGGAAGAACTCACGAGTCCATGATTATGATGTTGGAGCCTTTGCTAATCTTCTTCAGATATGAAATCTTTAAAGCAGCTATTTCAGCTTCTACTTTCTTCGAATTTCTGACAAGGCCTCTCAACTTGCTGGGTAGCTCTTCCAGCCTGTAACAATAGTGTAGCAATGAATAATTACAATGCTTATTTGCATGATAACAATGATATATAGGACTTAAAAACTGAATTCGTACTGTACAAAACTTATTTTCTTAGGATATTGGCCTAGCCTGAGTTTTGATGAATTTTTTGGTGCATAATTCACAAGATAGGTTTTATATTTTCTAATAGGCCAAACAGAGGCAAGATACATAGCTGATATTTCCAAAATGAACGAATATTGCAATATATTTTATCTAAGTAGGAAGTGAAGCAAAAGCAATGAAGTAGCAGATTTTAGTTACTTACGGAATTGAAATCATCCTGTTCTTAGCACTTGAGGGAAGGCGAGGGATGCCTGCCTTGTCCTTGTCCTTCTCCGATCTAATATCGATCATTAGGTGATTTTTGGTGGTTACAAGATCAAGTGATTGAGCAGGAGTTAGATCACCTAGAGTGAAAAAAAGTATGACGTTAGAGCATTAGCTCCTTTTTTATATATTGGCAAGGGCAATAAAACATGAAAATTTTACATAAGAGAGCCAAATCATTCTTTCTTTGATGTAGCAAGTGATTCTAGCCCTGTCTATATGTGAATTTGATATATTAAGGAAATAAATGAGACTATAAGCTTCTCTAATAACTCTCTATCTTTCTATCCCATTTTTCTTTTCAACTAAACTCCTCAGTGACTCAGTCCAAAATAAATTCTGAAACATGGGCTCAAATTAAACTCACTACTCAAAAATCCATGTGCAACCACAAGGAATTTGTTATATCAAGCAACTCCATGGAAAAACAGCCTAATCACCTCTGTAACCACGAAAGTTAAATGAGATGGCAGACCAGATGGGAGGAAGAAGGAAGTAAGTAAGAAACAATGCTCCAGCAGTTCCGACAATCACAACCGGATCTGATGATGAGATGGTTTCAACAGTTGATGCAGCGATAGGCTTGGCCTCTCCGATGACCTTTGTGGTCTTTTGTGCTGCATCTGCCACTGTCTGAGACAAAATAGAGAATTCATTTATCATTGAAAGTTCATAAACCTGGGCCACTGAGAGGATCTATACTCAAAGCTAACATCTACATCAAATATCAAACATGCTCAGTGTCTGAGAGTAGAAATTTGAGAAGCAAGCTATTGCTCTTAGCAAATTAACACAAGACCATAGGAGAACTGAGGGAATATTTTTAGCCCTTGGAAAGTTCATGGTGTTCTGCTTCATGTGTAGTTTTAAAACAAAACTATGATGTAGAATAAGAAAGGAGTTCATGGGACCATAAACAAGCTAATGAAATCATAATATAAGCTTGTAAACGATGGAAATCCCGAATGCTTATATATTCTTGAAGCAAATAATTCAGATCCAAGCAAAACACATGCAACTGGAATAGTATTCAAATTATTCAATCATATTTCAACTAAAACTACATTGGCCCGGTAGATCCCTTAAATATAAGCGAAATTCATAGCAATTTGATTAGCTTCTCTTCCATAATTTTTGTTTCCATGCGATAAGCTACAAAATTAGAGAGCTCCCGTATTTTGCTTTTTCAAATATATCAATTTCTACATCTGGTACTCATTAAGAAGCGATTAAGTCAATATAATCACTTCCATTGAACCCATTTATAAGCACATCTGACAAACCAGTCACTCGAATAACCAGAATAAAAGTTCCCCTGATAACCAAAAGCCTCTATTTAGTACACCTGCTCATAGAATAACATCGAACAAGAAAAGTAGGCTTCAGTTAGAACAATAACACTTATTTCAATAAACTTGGGAAGCAATCTAATAAATGTACATGGAAAATAACAAAATAATAGTTATCATAAATGAAGAAGAAGAAAAATAAAGTGCAGCTGACAAAGAGAAAGGCTAACCTTGGCGGCACTAAGAACTGGTTCTGCATCAACGCCAGTGCCTTGAATTGCTTCTTGGGCTTTCTTTGTAGCCTCAGAAATGGCAGGAGAAGCAATCTTCAACGCCTGTTCTCCAGCTTGCTTTGCAATCGGCAATGCCACATCAATAGCTGGCTTCAAAGCACCCCCTACAACTTCAAGTATTTTCTGTGTTGTATCTAAGAAACTTGAACCCACTTCCTGAACTTGATCAACTGTTTTCTCCAGCTAAAAATTATCATTTTCAAGATCAAGAACATGAACCAATTAAAAAAAATAAAAATAAAAGCTTCAGTAGAATCAGTACATTTCAACATTTTATGAACTGGGTATTTGAAGAAAGGAATTACAAACAAGCTTGTTTAACATTTGTGAAGCACTTATATGATTCAGAAAGCAAGAACATTGCATCAGACAAAAAAAAAAAGAAGCATAACTTGGAGCTGCCTAGTCAATGCTTAGCAATCTAAAAGGCCACTTCTTGTTTTCAGCGTTTAAAAAAAAAAAAAAAAAATTCACTATTTATCTTTCAATAGCTGCCAAAAAGGAAAGATTAAGCAACAATATGAAAGGAGTAACAAGACTTGCATGATATTACCTGAGTGAGGGATGAGACAATCTGGTCTTTGTCAAGAGTGAGAGCTTTGACTTCAAAGGGAGAATTGAAGAGAGTGAATAGAGAAACGGCGGTGGTTGACGTTGGAAGTAACACAGAATTTGGTTTGAGGTGAGGTTTGGAGGAATCTTTGGTTTGTAATTGTGTGGAAGATAGAGAAGGAGAAGGAGAAGAAAGAGAGAGTTTAGCAGTGGCTGAAGATCTAATAGCCATAACCACTGCCATTCTTTCAAAGATAGAGAGCTTGTGTGTCCTCTCCGTACTTTATCAGTCGAGTGGGATTGAATGTCTGGTTGGTTTGTATATAAGAATTGTGTGATGAGAATTAGATGGCTTAGAAAGTGGAAGAAACTGAAAGACTTATGTTCTTGTTCATGGCCCCATCATATCCTACGTGCCATGTCTCTGCACCCAGGGCCACCCATTTGGCCACGTGGCATTCCTTCTTGTATGTAGGGTTTCTTTCACAACCTGCTCAAAGCAACAGAAAGCCTCACTCCTATACAGAATATTTAGCGAGCAAGATGGAATTTTTATGGACTTCCAATAATATTACTTGAATATCAAATTCATCAACAATTATAATTAACCCAAAAATGATGAACCAAAAATTCTACTAGCTTTGTTAGCTACGATTTGCCACATCCAAGATATTAATTTTGGTGACAAGAAAGTTGAGTATCCATTTTGGAGCACCTAATCTTAGTTAATGTCTATTCCCTCGCATTTTTGTATTAAAATTTGTATACTAATCAATTGTTTTGTACCAATTGGTAGGGCACGCAGAAGGATAACGTACAAAGAAAGGCTCTTTTTCTTTCTAGATGTTTTTCTAGCTCCTTTATAATAAATTGAGCAAAGAAGTTTTAAGGTTTTTGGTAAGTAAACTCCAGAAAGGTTAGGATTGGAGTTATAAGGAGTGGTTTATGTCTTCACTGAACAAATGGATGGTCAAGTTTACCTTTTTCGGGATGAATGTTACCTTCACAAGAATCTATTAGTTTCTTCATTGTTTAATAAGAGCCGAACTGCAGCAACTTCACAGAGAACAGTGTTATAAGGGTACACTAGTTTCTCATGAATAAAGCAGAATACATCTGACTTTTGAGAATTCAGCTTTTGAAGACTTAAATGTAGAGAAAGAAGGACAAGGAAACAAGAAGGTTAAAAAATTGATATTGAAGTAACATTCTTACAAAAGATTCATAAGGATTTAATTTTCTTTACATTGGAAGCGCATGCTCTATTTTGTACCAATTTTCTCCCCTGCGGTCCTGAGCCATCATTTCAAGTTCATATGGCAAGTAGCCTAACTTCAAATTCTGAAGAGTAGTCACTGGCCACAATCCTCTTGGAACAATCGTCAAGCGCTTACACTCCACAATTTCCAACTGCCTAAGACTGCACATTGCTCCTTCCTCTATTCTCCACCTCTGCACTGAATACAGGTTAGACAGCTTTAAAAAATGGAGTTGTGGAAACCCCCCACTAGAGCAAACCATTTCTTTCCCCAGATATGATGACTGCTTCAATTTCAAGACTCTCAAATTTGGCAGCTTCTCAAGCTTTTTCATGGGGTCTTCCACCAAGAAAGAGAATTGCAAAGACAGTTCGGTAAGATTTGGAGGAAAATCTTGTACATCAAACAACTTCTTTGATCCTTTTAGATTCAGCTTGTAGAGATGAAAATGGTTTGAAAATGAAATTAACTTCGGCATGGCAGCAGTACTGTTACTAATTCCTGTATCCATTTTCAAACATTGCAGACCCTTCAAGTTAAAAATCCACCTGGCTAAAGCTTCTTCATGTGTAATCAAGTGAAGTCCTTGTAATCCTAACTCTCTGATATTAGACAACTTGTTCAACCCTTGCTCTATGCAACTAGATTCACCAATACATAGTCCCTGCAGATTTTGAAGATTTGCTAGAGACACTTCCACTGGTGGGTTCACTGTCATCTCTCTATGCTCATTCAAGTAAAGATGTCTCAATTGTTGCAGCTTCCAAACAACAATTGGAATTGGATCAACCAAAGTGGATCTTAAATCTAGAGACTGCAAGTTAAAGAGATTTCCTATTGAAGAAGGAAGCTTCTTCAACCAAGTCTTTCTCAAGCTTAAGTACCTTAAATGAATGAGATTTCCTATTGAAGAGTCAAGCAGAGCTGTGCGAACGCCCTCCAAATCAAGAACTTTCAAGAGTTTATATTTCTTCATTTTTATCTGAACAGGTTCATTAAGGTCGAAGAACAACAAAGAACGGATTCTTGAAATGTTTCTTGTTGTAGAAGGTATCCCTAAATGTATAGCAAGTCTTCGAGCCGTGCCAAGGGAATTGGCATTGACATTATCTTCATAGATAATATCAAGAAATTGATCTTCCTTGGCTTTCATTACAGAGAATTCCCTCAGAAGATCGTGTACTCGAATTGTTTTAATCCTTCCATTAGATTTTCTAGTTGCAGCTTGAATCATGCTCCTTCCTATCAGCTCTTCCAAGTAGTCCTCAGCAACATCCTCCAATTGTTCCTCACCTCTTGGTTGTACAAACCCTTCAGCAACCCACAACAAGATCAACCTTCTAGCAGATATCTCAAAATCTTCAGGAAAAAGACCAACATAAAGAAAACATGACTTCAAGTAGAAGGGCAGCTCTTGATAGCTCAACTTTAAGACGTCTGTGCATTGTGCTGGATCCTGTGTCAGTTGCCATTGAACACTCTGCAGAACTTTGAGCCATTCATTATAAGTTGCTTCTCTTCTTGACAAGAGACCTCCCAACACTACAATGGCAAGAGGTAAGCCCCCACATTTTTTAAGAATCTGTTTGCCAAGTTCTTTAGACCAAGGAGGTGGGCTTGTCATGTCATTCATTTCAGGGAATGCCTTCTTGGACAATAATGTCCAACTATCCTCCTGATTAAGTAAGCAGAGCTCATATGGTGGAGTTCTCGGATCAGCATATAAAGCAACATCTTTGAAACGAGTTGTGAAAACTATTCGACTTCCATTCTTTGCATCTGGAAAGGCTGATTTCAGATCATCCCAAACTTCTTTTCTCCATATATCATCCAAAACTATGAGATACCTTCTCTCTTCCAAGAACATAGACAATTCTTCTTCCATATCCTCCCTTTTCATCTTCTCCAACTCTATTCTTCCAAGCCCCATGACTCTTTTACACAAATCCTGCAAAACATCTCCTGCTCTATATTCTTGTGAAATATAAACCCAACTACAGCAACTAAAATGTTTCTTGACATCACTACTTTGATAAATCTTCTTGGCAAGAGTGGTCTTACCTAAACCTGCCATGCCAGTAATTGAAACCACAGAGCGCTGTAATCCTCCTTGAATCACTCGATCTCTCAGAATTCTTATATCTTCCAACAGGCCAACAATGTCCTCCTCACAACCATGAGGATAAGATCTTCTCTTCTCCCGGAGACACCCTTCTCCTCCTTGAGCAAAGTTTTCAATACCATAAGCTGACCTACTGCTGCTGATATCTTGAATTCTCAACTTGATCCTACTTATTTGCTTGTTAACCTTATGGCGTGCAATCAATTCTGTCAAAAAGACAAAAGGGTACCTCTTGAAGAGAAGTGTGATGAGCTCCTTGTTCCTTTTCTGCGAAATTTTGAAGATATAACTGTCAATAACATCTTCTGTATCATAAGCACAGTCTCTTATGTCTGCAACCCAATTTCTAACTCTCTCATCACTGTCTTGTCTTGCATCTGCATCTTTAAGAAAGCACTGCATACGCCTTAGTTCCCCTTCAATCCATTCAACTTGGTCACGTACTCTTGACAAGGAAACGGCTTCCTCCACAAGTCGGCTAGCAATACTTTCAATAACCAGGGAGACTATGTACTCAGCCATGTCTTATCATCGACTCTTACTTGTCGAAGCCAAGCAAATGCTCAGCACAGGCTATAAATTCATATATCATTTCAACCAATATTTCCTGGATTTTCAATTCTTTCTCCTCTTCATTTTTGACCAAGATTGTGTCATCAATCACCTAACACAATTATTCTAATCCCAGAATTTTATCTCTAAAGTCTATTACGCTACACATGCAATGAATAGTTAACTACTTTTCTTAGATTTCACACACAGATCAGCTGATAATGGGAGACTTTCAATCACTTTAACATTATTATGTTATGTTGGAGGTAAACTCGATTAATAAAATAAGAGAGAAAAGAATGAACAAGACAATCACTAGTATACTTAGCAATTCGTGATTGCTACAAATGGGCATTTGAGAAATGAAGGCATCAGCTCTCTCTAATTGTTGATTCTTATTCATACACTTGGACATTACTGAATGAAGTCTAGAGCCTTCTTTGACAAGTAGCACAGGCACAAATTTATTAAATTAATATAGGTAAATTGTTTAGTTTTGATCTCTCTGACTCTCAATTAGAGCCCTTTTCAAAATTATAAAACTATCATAAATAATCTCCTAAAGTCATTAGAAATATAATATTTTAGGGGCTGTAAAGGTAGAAGTATGAAAATATTCTAGGAGCAAATTCAAATTAGTACAAAAAAATGTTGAATTCAGGTAGGGGTTTAGGTTGGCCAACAAGGTAGAAAAGTTGTTGGGATTTGGTAATCCAAGCTTTTGTGCAATAATTATTGTTTATGTAATAAAGCAATATATGGGACTCTCCATTTCACAACTAAAATAACCAAGTAACATATATGTAGATGCAAACCCCAAAGCTGAGATCAAGGAGATCCCATCAATTGTTTTAAGCCCATTCTAAATGGGCTATGTGTTCTATATACCGATTTAATTAAGATCCAAAGAGAAATATTGTGTGATATGGAACACCAAACTAATCAAATACATAGAAGATTGGTATGCTATTTTAGCCTAAATTATTATGTAATTAGTTTGGATAATAAATAGTATCATTCATTCTCACAATGTTGGCTTGGATTTTTTATAAAACTTTTTAGATTTATATATGAAAAACAAGCTCATTGCTAAAGAATTAATGATTATTAACACTAGGTTGTAATTATTTGTTAGTAAAAGATCGAGGGACTTTGACTCTTTGTTCATATCATGGTAAAACAATCAAATTAACAAAAACATCCCTAACCTATACATACTCATATTCAAATAAAAAATAATAATAAAAGAAGGTAAACCCACCACTTATGTTTGAAGCTAGAAGAAATGAAAGAGCAATAAATTCTTTACATCATATATTATAATTGGATATATTGTTCGTACAAGTGAAATGGTATAAAGATGTACCTAGCTAGACTTTTACTTAGTTCATAGGTGGTGTAAGTCATGATCCATCAAAGATCTAAGACTTGAAGAATCCTGTCCTAATTCACTGTACCATATATGGATATTTGTGGAAGATAACAAGAGAAGATGACCCTACTTTAGAATACTGTAGAAGTGGATGCATAATTAGTATTATTACATTCAATGGATCGATAAAGTTATAATATATATATATATACGAACACTTTAATCTATATTTTGAACCAAAGACATGCATGCAAGAAAAGCTAGCAGAAGCTTGTTATTAAATAAATAATTTACGACTGATGAGACTGAGATTAAAACAATTAAAAGGTCTGTCATGAAGAATCCAACAAGAAGAAAGAGGTAAAAGGGCTCCTGAAGGTTGCAGTATACACATAATAATAACAATTTTAGTGCTACTGGCGTTTTATTCAAGTTTGAAAAGGAAGTGATATGGAGATGCAGCCATGCAGAGAAATTAAGATTTAAATGTTCTAAAAGTTAACAAAGACATCCATTAAGTGACAAATGCGAAACATTAGTTTTTCTTAATCTGGGAAGCAATGAATGAAGTTAAAAAGAAACGTGGGGGGTCTGTTTGCTTCGGCACTTTTTTAGGTGTGAGTTTTGTTTGTAGGCTGTTGGATGTATGCCAAGTTGAGTATTAATAAGGAAAAAACAGTTCATTCTTGATTAAATTATTCATAATTATATATAAACTTGGTTAATATGCCTCAGCTCATTGCTAATTATTTGGAGTTTTCTATCCTCTAATACTTGATAAGCTTATGTTCCAACCCCACCTTAAGCTTGTTAAAATTACTAATATTTTATCAAGAATGATTAATTAAGTACATTCCATATCATTACGTTTAGGTAATGCATCTTTCCCTGTTAACAAGAAAGAGAGAGAGGGAGGAGATCTGATCTATTATTCTCTCTTTTAAGCTAGTCAGATCATCATAAATAAGCAGATGTTAAATGCATCTTCAAAAGCTTTATTAAAATTAATTTGTCAAACGAATGAACTAGGTAGTACAAAACAAAATGTTGGTGGTTGCAATATTGGTTTATCTTAGCACATCAAAGTTTATATATATATATATAGAGTGGAAAAATGATATCATATACGTAAACATTTGTTTGTTTTCTTTCCTCTCTATGATAAGAGTGTAGCTAGTGTGTGGTAATTGACCGATTATCTCTTATTAATTTCAAAATATTTAATTAATTAAACCCTAATGAGACAATTAACATGCCATTATCATCATCATTATTGTCATTATTAAGTATTCTGCAACACTATCTATATGTGCTAGCTCCTCTAATCTATGTGCTAAAGTAAACCAGACCTTTCTGATCCAAGCTGATCTCTCATGGAAACCTCAAAATTCTCATCTAATCAAAACCCTAGCAAAAATCTTTCAACTTCACCTGAACTTCCTCTGGAAAGTGATAGTCATGTTCATAACTTGCATGAAAAGGAAGAGAAAAGAAGCATGAGCAGCAGCAGGAAGCAGCTTAGCGCATGTAGAAGATCAAACAACAACAGTCATGGAAAAAGATTTCTGGGGGTGAGACAACGGCCTTCAGGTAGATGGGTTGCAGAAATCAAGGACTCTTCACAGAAGATGAGGCTATGGCTAGGGACTTTCGATAGAGCAGAAGAGGCTGCCATGGCTTATGACAGCGCCGCCAGGCTTTTGCGAGGAAGAAATGCAAAGACCAACTTTGCATATCATGGCCGCGGCATCATGATGAATAGCCTTGAAGAAAATTATAGTTGCAGCGTAGTGAGAAAGAATCCAAGGCTCTGTCAACTTCTTCAGCATGCGATAATAAAGAACCAATTAGCAAGCACAACATCTCTCAACTCTTTCAAAATTCCACCTGATCATGATCATCCAATCCATTTCGACACGCTTGTTGAAGAAACTATATTTTGTTCTCCAACGACTACAGCTTCGGATCATAGTTGTGATAATGATCAGAATACTACTAGTAGTAGTAGTAATAAGCATTGTCATGGGCTCAGCTCGTTTGGCAGCTCTAAGGTTTATTCTTCTGTTATTGTTGCTCCTTCTTTTAGTGCTTCTCTAGGTCAAGCGAGAGAGGAAGAAAACAATAAATACTAGTTGTACCCTAAGAGCTTAGAAATTAACTTCGCAATTTTATCTCTCTTTTTTCAATCAAATCCATTACATACACAGTTCGGATTTGTATAAGACAAGTCAGTTTCAGTTCTAAATTATGCTTTAATCCTAGCTGTCGGGTTTGAATGATGTGTAAAATATGCCACAATTGTTCACCATTTTTATTTGTATTTGTTGAAGCATTTAAGGTCTAATGTTGCCACAGTTGTATATATATATATATATATAGGACCATATCAAACAGAACCCTCAAGATTTGATCTAATTTCAAGTAAAAAACATGTTTAGTATTTTAATCAACTAAACCTCTGACGTTTACCCAAAATCATCAATTAACACTTTTTATTAAGTAATGGAGTAAGAAAAGAGGGTATTTTGGTAAATGGACTAGGACAAGTTTTAAGGATGAGCAAAAAGGTAATTAGGTAAGGTAACATAATAGAGGCATAATAATCTTTTCTCATCTTCAATTACCGTGCCAGTTACCGAAATAGGTTAATTGATGATTTCAAGTAAATATTAGAGGTCTAATTAATTAAAATATCAAATAGAATTTTTCTTAAAATTAGGTCAAATCTTGAGGGTATTGTTTGATATTGTCTCATATATATATATATACACACACATGAAAGCATTTAAGATTAATGGATTTATGAAACCAACCGTGTCTAATGGAAAGGACCAAAATAGTTTATATATAATATTAAGGTCTAAATAGTATAGTATAATTTAAATTTTTGTTAAAATTAATTATTTTATTGAATTTAATAAATTTAATTTATAAAAAAATGAGATAATTTCATTATTGAAACATAAATGTCCTATATTTTAACATTATTATAATAGTGGCAGCCAAGCACATGGAATACCCATAAACTGTATATTGTTGTAACATGGTGGATTTGCCACCACCTGCTTCATATTACGTGGAAGAGAAATTGAATTAAGAGCATGATTCATCCTTCTTTAAATTCCACTAATCCTGCTTTTATGCTTCTCATTGCCACACTCAACTTTCACTTAACATATGGCAAATGATTTTTCAAATTATAATTGATTGAGCGAGGCTGCCAAGCACTGTATAAAGAGGTTATGCACTCATTGTAATGGCATCTGAAAAATGAAATAAACAGCTCACTTCCTCTCTTCCAATATTTCTCTGTTATATTATATTTGTTATACTTTGGTTATTTACAGTTACATCCCTAATTTGTGTTTGTTTTATAGTTAAATTTACAATACGTTATCAGCACGGGACTCTGCTCAAATTATTATAGGTATATATAATGTAAATTGTTATTATTAAATGGTTATTATTCATCGTATTATATTTGTTATAATCTATCTTTGTTAGTATGCTTTATGGTTGCCACTATATTGGATCTTGTATATCAGAAAATAAGGATAGTATATGTTATAAATTATGGTATTATTATATTGTTGATATTATATCGTTATTGCTACAACTAAAATTTGGAAAGAAACATTTGGTAGATATTAAACCTCACTACAAGAATTTTGGTTATTCATAGCATTTAAAAAACGTTGTAAAAACACTTTTATAGCGTTTTTTTAAACGCTGTGGGTGACGACGCTGTAAAAGAGGTTCGACAAATTACAACGTTTTATGCGGCGTTTTCTAAATGCTGTAAAAGAATAACTTTCATAGCGTTTTTTGCGGTATTTTTTAAACGCTGTAAATAACATCTTTCACAGCATTTTTCCAACGCCGTAAAAAAGTGATAAAAAACAATTAATGCAGTATTTTTTAAACACTGTAAATAGGTATCTGGATTTCCAAATTTACAGCGTTTATTAGACACTGTACCCAAAAGATATTGACAGCGTTTTTACAACGCTGTATATACTGGATTTTTACAACGTTTATGCAATGTTGTAAATAAAGGAAGTCAACAATTTGTCGCAGCATTGTTTTGTGTTGTAAAACAGTTTTTATAGTGTTTTTAAAACGTTGTGAACTATTATTTACAGCAGAAAAAAAAACGTTGTAAACATTTTTTTTTTTAATATTCATGTTTTCACTCGGTTGCTATTCAAAGAAATGATTTCTGTGCTCTTGATTAATCATAAACCAAACATTTTTCATTCAAAATTTCATAATAAACA
>JANLJB010030435.1:1935-24679 GCA_026212285.1 Bursera cuneata | reverse complement strand
TTAAGTCATTTTTTATATATGTTAGTAAGGGTAAAATAGTAAATTTATTAAAATATAGAGGTTAATAGATGTTAACTAATATAATTTTTAATTGGAGGACTTGAGAAGAGATTTTTTTAAAACTTAAGGATAAGAAAAGAGAAAAAAGGTAAATGTCTCGTATGAGTAAAAAAAAAAAAGATAAGGGTGATAAATGATAATTACTCCGTAAAGATATCTAAAACTTAAAAGATAATTAACGAGACGACGAAAATGAGTTTGCTATAATGCTATTGATGATTGATTATAAAGCAATCTTTCTTACTTAAAAATGACATGTTGAGGCCATCTAATTAAAACCCAATCCAAGCATACCCAGCCCAGGTCCAGCCATACGACATTTTACATGGGCCTGGTTAAGGAAACATGGCATGGGCTGACTTTTAGCCTTTTAGGTTTATTGTTTCAGGTTAACTACTAGACACCCCCAACGCTTGGGCGAAGTCCATACTCTATCCAAATTTTGAGAAAGTAACTAGACACTCCCAATATTTGGCTAACATAATATAGGCACCCCTATATTCTTTTTAAAGGCTTTTTTACCTTTATTTTTCTTATTTAAAATTAATAAAATATAAAAAGTCTCAACAAGTTTCATTAATTACATGAAACATTGATATATTTCATTAATCATCACAGAATCATTTGTTACAAAAAATTTAATATATATATATATATATATATATATATATAGTAGTTTTATATTTAAAAAAATATCACTTATTTCCTAATATTTTATCATATAATATTAAAATATATATGAAATATATCTATTCAATATTTTAATATTATTTTTAAATTTCTTAGAAAAAATATGAAAGGACAATATATATTTTATGTTATTTCAACATTATAAAAATAAAAATATAATGTTTAAAAAAATATTAAAAATAGAATATAATGTTAAAAATATATAATTTTATAAAATTTATTAAAATATAGGAAACAAATATGATTGAAATAGTTAGTTTAGAAGTTCTCATATTCTCCCAGTTAACAATTTTATTCATTGAGATGATTTTCACAAAAAGTATTTTTTCTAAAAAAAAATGTCACTTGTTTTTTTAGATCTATTATATAATATTAATATATATATAATTTTTTGTAATAGGAGGTTTTATGATAATTAATAAAATTTATTGGGGTTTTATGTGATTAATAAAACATGTCCGAGACCTTTTAATTTTATTAATTTTTTAATAAGATAAATAAGGGTAAAAAAGTTTTACAAGTGAATCTAGTGGTATTTATGTTACTTTAGCCAAACGTTAGAGATGTCTATGTATTTATCCCTTATTGCTTCATTCTCAACAATTCTCTATTCCATGAACTTCTGCCTTAATCAAAGAATTAGGTTTCTGATTGGTGATGTTAAAAAATAATTGATTTCATAATATTTTACAGTAATGAAATTTTATAATTTAAACAAATATGAATTAAGATAAAAACTATATTCATATAAAAACACAGAGATTCTTGTGGTAGAGTATGAAGTTTGACTCAAATTTACAGGGATTGGCTGATTAAAGCTGTATGTGCCATTACTGAATACATATACAATATGATATGCATTTCCTCCTTGTAAAATATATGGGTATCTTATTCTTTAATTTAATCTTGAAGAAGCTGCATTGTTTCTGGACTCATGAAGCAGTGCATTTATTTACAACTTACAACATTTTTCCAGATCTTAAGGGGGAAAAGGAAAGAATAAAACAAAGTTTGGGAAAGATGAAAAACCTGGTTAGAAACTTTATATCTTTGAATTGACCAGGCAAACCATAAATGTATTTACACTACATTGTCAAAGCATCTTCAGTATTAGAGTAGTAGGGTAGGGGCCATACAGCTGCAGGATTTGAAAAAATTAAAAAAAGGAAAAGCAGGGTTGACTCTGGCAACTAAGGAAAGTTGAAAAGAGAAGAAAGAGATTATTAATCAGTTGAGGCTAGGTCTAGGTCCCTGTTGTACCACAAGTGAAGGATTGAATTAATGTTTTCCTAGTTGTAGTTAAACAGTAGTAACAGTAGATTGTGTTAGGCAAATAATTTGCTAATGAGCAGAATTGGTTCATTATTATTTGGACAATTTTGATTATAGAAGAATAATTGATTCTTACAGCCTGGAAATATTGTAGTTAGCAGTACATAATACAGAACACTGACCATTACCAACCATTACCAAACATACCTCAACTACAGGAGGATTATTGGAATATTGGCATAGAAAGTTGGTGGCAAAATGATTGTTTCTTTGGAGAGGACCCCTCTGACCATCCAGAATCATGGAAAGGGTGCAGGTGGCCTCTTCAATATTTGTAAGCTCTTTGATTCTTATAGTGCCTCTCTGTCTGTCCATAGCAACAATGAGACAATTACTAGATTCAATCAATAAAAGAAAGAAATCCAACCCTTTTTGTTAAAAAAGAAAAGTGGTAGTTTCACATAATCATGGCTATAAGTCATTAAGAGCCCAACGGACCAGCCTCTAAGCCTATGCTATTATGAAATTAAAAATAAAATAAATAAATAAAATAAAATATCAAGATTTTCAATTGAATATAACTATATCTCCAATTCTACAGCCTCCTAACAGAGCTAAACTCTCTCTGTCACAAAAAAAAAAAAAAAAACAAAACAAAACAAAAAAAAAAAAATATTCAAGGCTCCAAGTANTTCAAAAAAAAAAAAAAAAAAACAAAACAAAACAAAAAAAAAAAACTATTCAAGGCTCCAAGTAAACTGGTATAACTGCACTTCTGGATCCCCTGCCATGACCAAAAGTAAAGAAAGATCTTCTAACTCTGCTACTGCAGCCTTCAATGGGGCTAACCTCGCTGACTTGCCTGTTTTGTTGAAAAGCTTCTTGAATTGCAGAATAGAACTTGGGATCAGCTGAGGAGTCCATTGAAAATGATCTTCTGATGGGTTGGATTGCAAATTGGTCATCTTTGTCTCTAATATCAATACATTCATCTCCCATACTCGTGACCTTATGAAACTTCCTAGCCTTTTTATGCACAAGTCTCTGTTCCAACTTCCTTGGCGAGGGGCTAACAGAACGACCTGACAACTCACCTGAATTTAATGTTTCTTGTGTTGCAAGCAATGTTTGATGAGCAAAGTGATGATTCCCCAGTTCAATCACAACAAAATCTTCTTCACTGCTGATGACATTTTCATTGTATGGATTTGGATCTTGTGGGGTGGAGCTCGGCGCTATGATTCGATCAAGTGGGAATCTTGTGATGGATGAAATACTCGTTCTGCAAAGTGGGCAATTTGCATTGCTTTGAAGCCAAATATCAATGCAATCAATGTGAAAAACATGGCTACAATTTGGTATTATTCTCAGCTTCTCATCCTCCTGAAACTCATTCAAGCAAACTGCACATTCGCAATAGCTTCTTTCTCCGAACTCTTTGCCTTTGACTCCTTTACCGAACTGAAACACTGGCAATGACCTTATCACAGACTCGTCTAGTCCTCGAGCTTCTGTAGCCGGAGAATAGGCCATTAAAGGGTCTTCGCGTCTTGAACTTCTGGACAAGGAGAAACGCCTCAAAAGATCAATCCGGTGCCAATTGAGGCAGCACTTAATGACAAAGATATAGTAACTCACTAGCAAGAAAGCTGTGGCTAGAATTCCTATAATGGCAATTGCTATAATGGGAAAACTTGTCTCCGAGGAATGTAAACGTGAGCCGAAGAGTGAGTTACTTGGAGTTGCAGTTGGAGAAAGAGCATCTGAGGCATGGATCACGTAGTTCTTCCCCACAAGATCCATGAAATGGAAAATCTGATTTTGATAATTAGATCTTGAAAAACTCGAACCTTGTTGCAAAAAATACAAACTTCGAATCTGTACCAGAATGAGTCTGTTTAAAGACGCAGTGCAAACACAAAATAAATTGGTCAAATAAGAAAAATGATATGAACAGATGAAAGAAGATGCAGCAAGAACATGGAGAAGAGAGAAGAGAGGAGACCCAGGTGGCTTAAATAAGGGTGGGGGGACAAGCAAAGGCTTAAAATTAAATGAAAAATGTGGTTGAGGAATTTTTTAAAGTGAGCTGAGTGTACGTAGTTGTAGTTGTAGTTGGTGAAAATTTTCTCTCTCAGGTTTCCCACTACAAGTTTTTGTTAGGAATTCTAAATTGTTGAAGTGTCTCGATCATTGTAAGTTTCTTTTATTATGCAACAGAAACGTATGGGGTCTGTTATATCTATAAAATAATGGAGAATGTATTGAATGGGTGCCTATCTACCATGCATCATAGGGGGTTCTATATTTAAGAATCAGGCTTGGTGGGCGAGGGCGAACAAAAATATTCATTGTATATAATCAACATTAAATGTTGTCAAGTCGATGCAAAATTAAATTGATCTTGATATTGCTTGATTTGAAGTTTCAACTGAAATGGTAATTGTGATAAACGTGGATTTTATTTATTTCGATTAAATCCTTTATTTCGTTTAACACAATTAAATCAAATTTTATTAAAAATATTTCGTAGTATTGATTTAGGTATTGGAGGGTTTTCATCAGAACTTCCATCCACGACCCTTAATGGCCTTTACTATTCTAACAACTACTATTCTAACAACTCATCTCCCTTGAACCGAAGGCATAATACTATTTCAAAGACTCTTTTTACTATTGTGACGATCATCAAAAGTCATAAATCAACATAAGTAATTTTATTATAAAGTAATTAACTAAGTACCATTATGATTCACCTTTATTTATATATCTCCACCCTTAACTTATAATGTGTAATTATAATGTGCAATTGTAGATGAATTATATCAATTCTAAACTAAAGTACAAAAAATGTTCAAATAAAACAATAAAATGAGTAGATATGGATTATCATGCATGGGTGTGTATAATTTTGAAGGTTTAGTGCAATGATTTAAAAGAAACCTTGACTTTCCATACACTCATTCCATTCTCATTAATCATCACCAATCATAAAGCTACAAAAAGTCTCCTTTGGCACATGCAACCCACCATTAATATTTGATTACTCATCACCTTCCGTCCATTCAAACCTTGCATTACATGTATGTGTATATAAATCTGAGTTTGCTTTCACATATGTGTATGTACAATATTGAGCCTACCGTTGTTGTAATTTCTTCATTTCAAGTATTTTTAAGCTTGAGGGCATTTAAAATTTTCACTGGATTGGAAATACAAATGAAGTAAAGAGGATAGACAGCGGCAGGGAAAGGTTGGCTATACTTGTCGGGATCAACTTTTCCAAAGCTGGGTCCCCTCTATATATGTGATCACAAGGCCAAGTCAAATCGTATACAATCCTGAAAGGAAAGGAAAAGATTCTGTAGCCCCCTTGATAAGGCCTTCTAAAATATCGAGTTTAACTCTATTATAACTATCACTTACCTCTCCTAAGATTCATTAAAGAATTACATGATTTATAAATATTGGTAGAAATTTTTCTATTATTAAAGTCAAAGTAATTTGACCTATTAAAAATAATAAAATGTTAAAACCATACTTATTATATATAATAAGTTTTTAATGGATAGATATGTCATTATATATTTAAAAGAATGTTATATATATATAAAAGAAATGTTAGATTTTTTTTAAGTTTATATCAAAGAATATATAATATTAAAATATTAAAAATATGTATTATACTTTTATATCTTTCCTAAGAAATTAAAAAAAAATAGTTTTTGTTAGCATTTTAAAATATTGAATAAATATATTTTATATATTTTTTGATATTATATAATAAAATCTCAAAAAATAAGTGACATATTTTAAAACAAAGAACAAAAATATTTTTTTGTGAGAAATGACTTCAACAAAGAAAATTATTAACGTGAGAGAATTTGGGAACTCTCGAGTTAGCTATTCTAAAAAGGTTTGTTTCTTACTGTCTCACAAATATATTTTATATATTTTAATATTAGATTTTGAAAAAAAAATCTTATAAGGGCATGTCTTAATATTTTAAAAAAATATCACTTGTTTCTTGAGATTTTATTACATAATATTAATATATATATAAAATACATCCTTTCAATATTTTAAAATGTTAACAAAAATGATTTCTTTTAAATTTTTCAAAAAAGTATAAAACTATAATATCTATTTTAATTTTATATATTCTACAATATAGACATAAAAAAAAAAAAACTAGTCTTTCTTATATAAATCTATAATAATAGTTTCTTTTAAAAAAATTGAGTTAGTTAATATTTAATATTAATTTCTAAACATATAAGAACATATTTTATTAAAAAGCTCATTCTATATAATAAGCATAGTTTTTTTTTATTATTATTTTTATCGATACTTGCAAATTATGGAAGCAGGCGTATTTTAGTAAACTTCAATGGATGTAAATTTGTTCACTGCAAGGGGTAAACTTGATATTTGGATGGATGAATACCGTAGTAGAGGGTTTTATGATAATTAATAATAAAATCTGTCAGCGGTTCGGTAATGTCACCTTACCACTGGGGGTCCAATTTTTTTTCCCTTAAAGAAAACACAAAAATCTTTTAATTAAATTAAACGGAACCGACACTATCCATTTTCACTTGCGTGTTGACAACTTATTAGAAAGATAAGCTCTGCCCATCACTTGGGTAAGAAAATATAGACGACATGTTTCTCTCTTTTTTTTAAAACAGTGCGCGTTTCCCAGTTCCCTTGGTCAAAGGTCGAGGCCTCTGCTGAAGAAAGTTCGCTTAACTTTTCTTCATTTTTTCAAACTTTTTGTTCACATCGCTATCACCCTCTAAGCTTTTAGCTTTGTGAAAAATCAAAAGGCAACGGCATCTTTTTATTTTATAAATTTAAAGAAACGTTGCCTTACTGTACAAGATGAATTATTGAGTCTGAGTCTGGCTTTGTGCTTAACAAAACTTGTTGCCAAGAGATTAGGAAAAGCTTTTTTCAAACAAATTTAAAAGGGTCATCTTGAATTAAATTTTTATGCACGTAATGTAATGTTTCATCTGATGGGTCAAATATAAATAGCACCTAATTTCCAACCTCCACGTATGGATTTTTCTGTATTTTCAAAAACTTGGTCTTCAAGTTCGGTCGACAATGTACACACCACTTTGTAGAAAAATGGACGCCAGTCAATGGTTTTAATAAATTAAGGCGATGGACTGCCAAATTGCATCAAAGGAGAAACATATAATAACTTCACAAGCTACAAGATTATTCAGAAATGGAATAAACAAGCAATAGGTGGCACATGGGGAGAGGCAACAGCTGTTGATAGCAGTTAACTTGGAAAACGAGTTGAAGATTTCGGAAAACAAATGTTTATTGCTATTGTTTGTTTGTTCAATGAGTTTGTGCCTGTGTTGTATGTCAGTCAAGCTTTTGTTTAACTATAGTTTACATTTTTCTGATTATTATTCACTTAATAAAAAATGGAGTATTGGTCAGTTGACTCTGTTAATACTCTTTAAACTTTGATTATTTTTTCGAGTAATAAATGTCTTGGTCAGATACATTCAGTTTTAATTTTTTGTATAAGCAATGAAGTTACAGCTAAATTACAATCACATTCTAGCTTCTTGTGTTCCTTCATTAAATATTGTAAGAATTCATGTAATTAATTTGGTATAAATTGATGACAAAGTAGTATTATTGGACTTGGAGTAGAGAGAAGTAGTCAAGTATTTCTTGAAAAAGCATTTTCTTATACGTTTGTTTTCTTATTATTTTGAAAAGTGGCTTTTGAAGATAAAAATTAAAAGTAACCTGGAAGTGGTCCTTGAAAAAGCATATCAACACTTATTCAAGAGATATGTATTATTAAGGTTTTTTTTTTTTTTTTAGAGTGAACATTATTTATTAATATAAAAAAAANACCTGGAAGTGGTCCTTGAAAAAGCATATCAACACTTATTCAAGAGATATGTATTATTAAGGTTTTTTTTTTTTTTTTTAGAGTGAACATTATTTATTAATATAAAAAAAACACACTATTTTATCAAGATAAGATCATAGTATTATTGTAATTTGAAATATTTACTTAATTAAGTAAGAAATAATAATTTATTTATTTTCTAAATGATAAATTATGAGCTCTTTAAAAATACTAAAAACACCCTTTGAATTTAGCTTGATACTTGTGATAGTTGGGTATCGGATTTCTTTCGTTTTATACGAAAAACGAGCCCAAAAGTGGGATATTGATTTAACATCTACGATATAGCCAAATCATAATATTTGCATACATCTGTTTTAGCGTCGTAATTCATAGATTAAATAATATCTCACAGTCATATAACAACTTTATATTTTTTTAAATCCATCGCGAGCGATCTAATTGAAAACTTAAAAAGACACATAGCCTAGCAGAATTACATCACATCACAACCAATAACTGATCAATATTAAACATATTTATCAACTTGTTTATAAAATACCTTGGATTTTGACTTGAAAAGTGGTTGAATTCTTGATTTTTTGAAGAACAGTCTTACAGTCACATATCAAGTATCATCTAAAGTACCAACGAGCTATCGAGCTAAGGATTATCATGCAACGAGAGGTCTCCTTCAATCTTTAGCTAATTAGTGTTTGAGAGGAATTTGTTGTATTTTTGGGAAGAGTTAGTTCTTTTGTAATTGGGATTTTCATTGATGGTACTTTAGTACTTACATTCAATTGATATGCGTTCAATTCAGAAATGTGTCGATTTTAATTCATCAATTTTCTTTCTTTAAACACAACTGATGTGGTTGTCCTAATTACTAATTAGAATCTAAATAAAAACTAAAATATAGAAAAAGCATATTAAACTCAAATAACTTTAAATGATTCAGAAATTTATCAGAACCTCTTGTCAATTTTTGTTTCTAATTAAATTTTTTATTTCAATTATTTTTTAAATTATGATTATCCTTCTAATTTTTTTTTTTTTTTAAAAATCCTCTGTTAAAACAAGTTTTAAATAATTTTTAACCTAGGCCAGCCCAAGCATAGCATGAGCCATAGAGTTCCAGGTATCCATGTCATCACCGTAGACATCAGATCACGTGGTTGCTTACGTAGTAAAGATATGGACACGTGATTACACGAGTTACTCACCGATAAAATCAGAGTTTGATTCACAATTACGAAGTAGAGAGAGAGAGAGAGAGCAGAAATGTTAGGGAAAAGTGGGGCAGAGTTGCACGTGTCTTCACGTGCTCTGTAAGTGTGAGCCGTCCATGCAAGGCCCAAGTTTCGTTTCCAGTCAATTTATCACGTACAGTCAAATCAGTCAATTATGTTGACAAAAATTTTGGATCTTTTATTCGTTATTTATTACTATTGACTTTTCTTCTCCATTGGGATTGTCCATCATCCAGTGCTAGGGCTTAGGCTGTATTTATTTATTTAAGTTAAATTCATAATTTGACTCGAATTTAACAATTTCTGGCATTGACTTTAACTGATCTTGAGATTATATTTTATGTAATTCTAATTAAGCATTTCTTTTTTGTTTTAATAGATAGATCAAACTTGTGGAGATGTGAATGAATTTATTCTAAATACATTACTATTTTCTATTTATATTTTTAATTTTAAGAAATTTAATACTTTCCAATAGAAACAAAAAATGTTTAGAGTCATTTAAAAAGAATTATAATGATAATATTTGTCTCCACTCTCAAATTGCAAAACCTTATTTAAAATCTTTCTAGTTAATAAATTTATTCTCTTATTATATCATTTTAAATCATAAAAATAACATTTTCTTTATAAAGATATCCACACTCCACATAAACTTTATCAATCTTAATCATGGTTGTTAGCTCTGTAGCGTGATCATTTGTCAAGTGACAAAAAAATAATCTAAGAAACATAACAAATAGATTTACGTGATTCAGTTTCGAATCAATACTCAAAATATATTTCACTAGCATAGAGTTTACAAGCAGTTAAAAGTCTCATGATATTCAAACTTCTTTTAGTGTCCGCCTACTAAAAGAAATAAGTTCTCTCAAACCTATAGACTCTAATTTCTCTAATGTTTCTCATTTCTCAAATCATCAAATAATCAAACAGAAAAAGAAATACAAAATATCCTCATAGAATATTGCACAAATAACTCTCTCAGATAATTAACAAAGAAAATATCTCTGCAACAAAAGACACTCTCAATAGATTTTCAATCTTCTGAAGACGGTTACATAAATACATTCAAATGCATATAAGAGGCAAAGCTCTATTATAAGATTAAGTATCCGAGTCTTTTCTTCAAACCTCACTCACTTGCTAATATATTTTCAATCTCTACAGGCTTGATTAATTGATGATGAAACTTTCCCTTTTATAGACCTTATGATCTAATCTGATGAACTGAAGATAGATGAAATATAAGATGCTATTTGATTTTAAAATATGCATCACATAAATAAATAGATTAAACAACAGTTTATCACAATAAATTAAATTTAAAAGCTTTGGTTGGAGTGAAAAGCGGAAAGCCTTAAAATAAAAAGTATTTACTTTTTTATTTTACAAAATGTTTTGCTTAAAATGTGGAACAAAAATGTCGACAAATTAATGTTGATATAAGACTTGACAAGTCTATAACTTGCGTATTCAAAAAGTTTCACAAAATAATTTCTTTTGCTATCACTATCACGATAAACCTATAGGATGAAAATATGAAGCCAACCAATATGAGGATCATCATAACAATGATATTTGTCTCCAATCAAAATAATTATTTTTTCAAAGAAAATAAGAAGATTGAGTAGAAAGAGTTTATCTTTTTAATTAAGTTCCCGTTCTTCCATATTTTTTAAAATTTTTCTTTATGGTTAGAATCGTATTTTTGCTATAAAATGTTTAAATTTTCATTTTTGAATTTGACATTAAACTTATACTCATGAGAATTGAGAAGATATATATTCAAAACTTGGCAACTATAGTTGATCTTAACATTTCAATAAATATTGTTAATAAGCTTTTAATAATTTTGTTTTCTAAAAAAAAAACTTTAAATTATATCAAATTTGGGTTTAAACTAAAAATTCAAGATTGAAAGAAAGAGCTACTATAAATATGTTGTAAAAAATGATCAGTTAAAAAAGGAGAGGTAGATTTTTTATTTTACATTATATTTTCGATAATTTATTATAAAGATATTTAATAGTTAAATTTTTTTTTAAATGTTGTCAAACATGGTCCCTTTAGTTTGACAACAGAAAAAAAGACATTAAAAATAAATTAAAAAAATTTAGTTGTGACACCCCTTTTCCACATTTCATACTTTTCTTTAAAGCAAACTTTAAATATGATTTTTATACTAAAAAAAGGTTTAATCTACTCCAATTAAATTTATAAGAAAATCTAATACTTGAAAAATACTTTTGAATGTGTCAAAATTAAAAAATTTCTCTGAAGCAATCACTACCTTTAAGTTCTAAAAGAAAAATGAAAAAAAAAAAAAAAAACAATGGCACATAAAATGATAATGTTGGAGGAGATTCCGAAGTTCACTATTCGAGAGATTGGGACATGTCGCATATGAGCATTAAACATTTATAACATGTTTGGGTCACAATCGTAGCATGTTATTTGCATGCAACTTGTTATTTTAAAAAGAATCACCAAAATCATGTCTTGTGAATGTGGGGATCAATTCAATTGATCGATTAATCGAAAGGAGATGAGAATCTCCATCATCACCTTAATCCTAATCCACACCTCCTTCACTTTGTTCCATCATCAACGAAAGCTAAAGCTAGTGCCAGGATGGAGAAAGAAGTGAACACATTGGCTACCTATATGATGTGTTCTTGGTGTCTTCGGTTCCTCCGAATGGTAGCCCAAAAGTGGATTCACAATGAGAACGATAAACGAACAGAAGCCAGTGAATCAGTAATCAAGAACACCACAAAATGAAGGATTTCTGATTAAATTTGGACGGCCCTTGGAGGTTCCATGGTCTCTAATTCCACCAGGCATTTGGAAGGCAACAATTGCAATGATTGTTGCTTCCAGTAAGCTGATATGAGGGATTTCCATGAGATGTTAATCAGAATCTAGCTAAAAGCTTTTGCTGTTAAAAAAGTTTTCATTTGGTGGGTGAGGAGATTAAGATTATGGAATTATTTAAGAAACTAATTATTTATGTGATTTGTTTTTAATAGGATTATACTTGGTATTAGGTGAATTTATAAAATAAAATTGAATGTTCTAAATTTATTAAAAGGGTTTATCAAGTAAGTGGGTATGTTGACAAGAAAATTGGATGCAAATACCCTCACATTTTCTTTAATTGTTTAGCTAAGTTCAATTTTAAAGGACAAAAGTATCATTCTAAATGAGATGACTCGTTAACATTCATTGACTTGTATAATTAATTAATAACTCGTTAACTTGTATGAAATTCAACGACCAAATCATTTATTCTCATTAGTTTGTTATGTTTCACAAGTGAGTTGCTCATTGACTCATCAGGTGCTTGCTTATTGACTCGTCTACTTCTCAATTTATTAGACAATAAGAAAAATTAGAGTTTGGTTAAATTTCAAAATACTTCTTATATACTTGGTTATGTATGCAATTAAATAATTTAATTGAAATATAATAATGAACCCAAATAAAGGATGCATCTAAAAAATAGCCTAAATGTTGAAAATTTAGTCGCTATGACCCATTTGACATCCAAAGCTCAACAACTGAAATTTTTAGACATGTTTCATAACTGTCGGACATATCGAATGTTTGTTGGACCTTGTGTTAGACATTCTTTGTTATTAAATATTAGAGTCCAATAATAATAATAATAAATAAAAAACTCTTGTCTGTCTTTCAGTTTATCGAATAGGATCATGACATATTAATCTTCAAAGGGTGATCTATTTTTAAAAAATACCCCTTAATTTTAGTTATTTTTTAGAATTTAATTTACGTTTAAAACTAAACTACTATTGCATAACTTAAGGTTAATAGTTATGTGTTAGTGAGAGGGTAAATTTATAACCTTAGGTTGTGGCAGCCCAATTAATGAGTGGGGCTGCCCACTATTTCTTCCCTTGTGGTTCAAGCAGCCGACAGCCCACGGTCCACAAAAGGCTGCTGAAACCCTAAAGCAATCAAATGACTATAATGCCAAAGTTTTTCTTAATTAGAGGAAAAAAAAAAAAATGCTGACTGTCATGGGTATTTTGACAGGTACATGCCTTTATTTTATATGGCGACTTTAAAACACCTAATTAGAGTTAGAGGGGAAGTAATGAGTTTCATTCCTCAAAAAATCTCTTTGAAATGAAAAGAACAATGAAATATGCATTCAAGAGAGAAAAAAATTGAACAAATAAACTATTAATAAATTCATATGAATCAACATTTATGAAGCCCCAATTGCATACTAACTATAGCTGATACCAACTTATTATTAAAGAAAATAAAAATAAAATTCCACAACTTGATTAAATTAATGCTTAAAGTTTATCATAAAGATTTATATGATAACCCCGATTCCTTGAATATTTCATAAGAAGCCGCCCATAGCATCCTATAGACGAAAGTGGTTTATTTTAAGTTTAATTTTAAGCTAGTGTTTTATAAAATTTTTATAATAGTTCATTAAAAGTTTTATCATACCAAGCAATTTTCAGAATTAATATTGTCTGAAATTGAATCTTGTAAACAGGATGCTATCGATTCTACAATATAGTGGGTTTCTGTCTCACTCTGTGGGCCGGAGCTGCCGGTGCATTAAGAAAACAAAAGATGGCAGGCCCCACTGATTAATTGGGCTGTTGCTGATAAGCCTTCTAAAACCATTAACCAAAGCTGGAAGCAAAGAAACATTGCATTGTATTTGTGGTTGTAGGCTCTCCACTTGTCCTACTCCTGGCCTTTCATGTCGCAATATGTGATATAAGCAAACATATATATGTTTGTCTCATGACAATTTGTTGGGTTTTTGTTTTTTAAACGAAAGTATTTAAGGGTACATTGAAATGCTTTTGTGAAAAGTATTTCCAGATAGCATTGTTATATAACAAACAATGTTTTGATTGAGTGCCTCTGAGGATGCTTCTCCAAAAGGTATTCTAATAGTTTTCTAATCTCAAAAAGCTTTTTTTTTTTTTTTTCTTAAATTGCAACAAAATTTTATATGTGGACAAAATATGCTTTTGTTTGTTTTACTAGGCTCAAATACACTTTACGGGAGTTATAATAAGAAAATATAAAATACTTTTTCAATATTATCCTCAAGAAAGCTCTCCAAATTATTATTATAATCCTGATGGGTTCTTCTTATTGTCTTAGTTCAAAGCGTTACAAAGCAAATATTAAAATATTTCGTCCATTTGAAAATACTTTTAAAAGTCTCAAATTGTCCTCTAATCTACATAGTAATTGATCCAAATTAGGATGCTTGTTAACACACATTGAAGTGATTTATCAACACCTCAAAAATGGATTTCGGGAATACTGTTCATCCCTCTTGAAAACAACACTTTCAACACTAAATCAACTAAAAAACATCATGTATTCAACTTCTCTAAAATATCCTTCAACATAATTGATCCAAATGAGGCTTGAATCAACCACAAATTGGAGTGATTTTCAATTAACACAACCAACACTTCTAACCATGCAAACACTTTAAAAATAACACCAAAAGGTAGCACACAACAAGCTTATACTTTTCACTAAATCAACTTCGAATTTTGGAATCAACCAACACAAAGAAAGGGGATTCAAGATAACTAGAAACGTACACATAAATGGACGTCAATGTTGCCTTCAAGCATAAAGGATTGCTCCACCAACTTGAAGATCCAAATATAAAAGACTTAGTCTATCAACTTGGAGGGTTCCACCACCAATCCCTTAGGAAGGAAAGGATAAAGGAGATAGGGTAGAGAGAGTTCTCTAACATAAAGAGTGTCAACTTCTATTTCATTGCATAATGTGATGTTCATTACAAAGAGAAAAGCCTTATACAAGAGGCCTTACAACAATACATAGGTGGACAAAAATGCCCCTGAATCATCCCTTACAAGCAAAAAGAAATAAGGGCAAAATTTGAATTCTCATGCATTTCCGCTGCGGCGGTAGCTTGTGGACACCGCAGCGCTGAGCTATTGACTTGGTAGCTAACTGTTGCTGTGAAGGGGTGCTGTGGCAATGGACTTTAGCACCGGGGAGGAAAAATGGTGAATAGAAATTCGGCAAGTCAGAGACTTATAGCTCCGGCGTAGGCTAATTTGCGCCGCGGCGCTGAGCTACTGATTTACACGAAATTGACAGGAATTTGGCTAAGACAAATTACACAAAATTGAAGCCAAATGTTTCAGAATACAATTACACATATAATTAAAGATAATATAACACATAACAACATAAAAACAATATGGGACTCAACCTTTTGAGAGGCTATACAATCAAATTAATTAAGATCTAGTTGGATTATATTGTATCCTATGGTTGAGTTAGAACTTAAATACCCAATTTGGATTTGAAGAAGAGGCTTGATTGGACTTGATCTTGTTGGAACTTGAGGTGAGACTTGTAAAATCGGATCAGTAGTACTTAATGTATTATAATTTCTTCGCTGCTTTTCTTTTTAATCTGTAAATGTTAGCACTTACTAAAGCTCTGGTTTTACATTTTGATATAGGAAAATGATCGGAATTATGAAGGTGGTATCGTGTATTGATTAAATTATTAATATAATTTTGTGTCTTTTCTTTCATTATAACTATTGACTTGAGTTATCCTTAATCACTCCTTTCCCAGATCAAAACAACCAACTTTATTGTTGCAAATTATGTTTCCTCCACGTACACTTTAGAGAATCAGAATTGCATGTTATGTGTATATATATTTATATGATGCATGCCAATATATACTTTTTAACATGCAGAAAGATAACTCGATGTTCCCTGGATGATTGATCTCCAGAGAGAAACATCATGACTTTTTTGCTGGTTTACTCAATTAAAACGTTTTAAGAAGAATACATGGTGATCATACAATCCTCTAAAGTGAGGAAATATGTTGGAATTTGCAAGAGAGGCTGATCATTGATATGTTTTTATGAGAATAGATGTCAGAAAAAACCTGACAAAACAAAGCTACGCCCCTCTAGCTACAGCCACAATGTCTACCCAGCAACATTCATGATTTTGATTACACACAACCAGCTCTTCATCATCACTCTAAATTTAATCAAAACCTAATTATTACTTGTTCGCCGATTTGTCAGCCTCACTGGCTCTACCATTTTTGCCAGTACAGAGTACCACTGCTTCACATTAACCACGAGTCCTCAACTCCCAGCGAAACGTCAACTCTCAAAGTGTCAACTGATCATGTACAAATATACAACAGGAGGAAGGTAGGTATGGCACTGTTACTATATCATACTCAAAAGCTAAAATATTAAGTTTATAAGTGTAAATTTTGTTATATCATTAAATTTTTAATATGTTTTTTTTTTAAATTTTATTTTATGTGCAAGAGTGTTATATACATTTAAACGTGAACTAAATGTTATATTTCTTTTTATGGACCTGACAAGTGATTATATATATATATATATATTTTTTTTTTGTTTGGATATTACGTTAAGAAATAGATAACCTAAAAGTTTAAATTTATAGTTGAGGGTGTTTATTATAATATTCAATATTTAACACATTTAACCTATTATCATTAATCTTGTCTTTGTTAATAGACTATTGACGGATGGGTATTGCTAAAATGTATGTTGACAATTGTGACATGAAGTGTTCATTTGATACATTTCACTTTTTTTTTTTATGTTTCATGCTACGACTATCGATATGTCGACCAAATAATTCGCTGTAATATTTTTCAGATGAAACATGTTACTAACTAGATATATTTAGTATAACCTACACTTAAAGGTCTAATTTTGAAAAAAATCTATCATATAATAGATGCATATCTGTTCAATCATAGACGCGTGTGGATTTCACACGTGATGATAAAGAAACATTAGCAAAATGAATGTATGGGTTTTCATATGATAGAATTTCTCCCAAGGTACTGCTAAATCAAACACATTTGAAGCATGATCGTTATCTTCTGTAAATAGATAAAGTTAACAATTTGAGCTGTCAACAAAATAGATCTGAATGCATGAGCTAGCTATTTTAGTTCAACTCTTGATTTAATGATATCAGGTAGCTAGCAAATTGAGAGTGTAGAATATGTCAACAAATATATTGACAGAGAATTGATCAATTATATACAAAGTGTGTGAAATAGGGCTTCCATATTTATAGTTTTGTACTCTTGGAGGAGTTATAAATGTATATATATTTATAGTATTTTGAAATGTAACACATCACCAATATTTTAAAAACGAAAGCCACTTTTTATCAAATAAGTCGGCTTTCATCATTTCTTATAGCAATCAACATCTCGGAAGCACAATCTAAGATATATACAGCAATGATAAGAGTTTGAAATTTGACCGCTCAAAGATAAGAAACGTGCGCACGAAAATAAAAATTTTGACCCTAAAGAATAAAACTTCTCTAGGGTTCTTAACATATACATATCAATCAAAAAGCTAACTGGGTGGTCAAATTCTTTGAGCATTCTTTCTTTGCTGCATGAAGATTAAGCATCATATATGTATATATTATATCAACTCGTGTTCCAAGTTTTTGGTCTTTAGTTTATTAAGATGCTTTAATTCCCTTTTCGGGTCGTCCAGGTTAGGTTCCCCCTTCCTCACCCATTTCGAACTAGTAATTACATTTGCTAAAATTCTGATTCTCTCACACTACAAGACGAATCAAATCCTATTGTTAAAGCCAAAAGCCAGAGACAAGTCCAATCACCAATTGGGGGAATCCACAAACTAGTATTACTTTGACAATCTTCAATATTTTATGTTACGTAATTGACAATCCTTTCTTCTAGTTACACAAGTTTTGGTACTTACCTGCGTTTTATAAAGAAAATAAAAAAGAAAAAAAGAAAAATCAATAACTGGACAAATAATTACTTCGGAAAACTCGATTGGAAAGTTTTTTTTAAATTTTGATATATATAAAAATTGACTTCCAATATATATAAACTATTTTTTTTAAAAATAATTTTATGTTTATTTTTAAAAAAACCAAGTTGATTATCAAAAGTTTATATATATTTACATTCTTTTTTTATAAAAGTAATTTAGATGAACTTTTACATTTTAAAATTAAGATCTTTTAACATAATTTTTTAAATATTAACGTGAAACAATAATCACAAATTGAAAAGGATCAAATAAAGATAAATATATAAAAATCAAAACAATGAATACTCGTCGACTTGATGTCATATTATTTTAAAGAAAATTTGTATATAAAATTTTTAACTTGTAACATTAACAGTATATAAAGCGTAAAGCCAAAGCCGGTGAATTCAGTAGCATGCAGCAACAGGAGTAGAGAATGTGCCGATGGTGACAATAGGCTTAGATTATAATTAAAATAAATATTCCATTTAATGTCTTGTTAACTTAAGCTTCACTTAATTAAATAATTAAAAAAAAATAGCCATAGAAGTGACATCTTACAAAAGCACAAATAAGCTCAATAGCCATCATGCATCTTGACTTAGCCAGATACATTGGACTCAAATAAACTTCAGTCATTATACAAACTTCTAATAGACACGTGAGAACAAATCTCACCCACCGGATTCTCCACGTGGATATAGAGTGGACCCAGAATGTTGCCAAATTGGTTGCTTTTTCCACTCATATATATGCTATGTCCAAGCACATGAGCCATGCAGCAAGAAACAAATTGATCAGCACTAACAGGCTATGGATCACGAGGACAGTAAAGGGAAGGTCAATGAGGGAGGAGAGGTGAAATACCGAGGAGTAAGGCGGAGGCCATGGGGGAGGTTTGCGGCGGAGATACGTGATTCAAACAGGCACGGCCAACGCGTATGGCTTGGAACTTTTAACACGGCGGAGGAGGCGGCTCGAGCATATGATAGAGCTGCTTATGCTATGAGGGGTCACTTAGCCATCCTTAATTTTCCTCATGAATACCCAATGGCAAGTGGTACTGGTTCTACTTCATCCTTCTCTTCCTCTCCATCGGGCTCCTCTTCATCATCTATGCGGGAGAATCTGGAGGACAGAGGAAGAAGTACTGCTCAAGGAAAGCAGGTTTTCGAGTTCGAGTATTTCGATGACAAGTTGCTAGAGGAACTTCTTGAGCAAGGAGAGAAAGGTAACAAGAAATGATCAATGATGCATCAACATTTCTATGCAATTGGATCTCGAAGGCCTGGCTAGCTAGCTCGCTAGAGATCAGTCATTATAGGCATATATCTACTATCTATCTATCTATCTATCTATCTATCAACATATATAATAAGTTCGCTTCTCCAGTTTTGATTGTGTATAGCTGCATGGGGTGAGAGGCAGCATTCTCTCTTCTATACTTTATTTTTTTCTAGGCCTGCCAACTGCGAAAACCTATTAATCGAAAAGAGATGGTCAGCATTTTGGTTAATTTTCGTGCTCGAAAGCAATTGAAATAAAGCTTAACTAAAATGTTTTAAGATGAAATACTCTTGGAAGGGATGCAACCATCTTTATACGGATTTGTATAAAGGATCGATAATTGAGAGACTGCAGGGGAGGGCTAACCCCCAGTTGTGTAGCCCAACAAATGATCTGATCAACCACATACATATATACTTAACAAAACCATGTTTGGTACTGAATTTCTATTATTTGGAACAGCATCGGCATGGCTGTACTTGGCAAGAAGACATTGAGAAGCGGCTCCATCTTCTGTGATTTTCCCTTAGCTTGTCACTTCTACTGTTTATGCGCTATGTACGCAAGTATACGTGTTCCTTCGTCAGAGGTGTATTTAATTTAAGAAGCTTCCGGATGGATCCTCCGATTCTTTCTGTTAATTTAATAATTTGAGCTTGCAAGCCAGCTGGGCTTCCTCCCTAGCTTGTCCAAAGGCAAGATATACTGTATAAAGGTCAAAGCAAAACAGTATCCATTGAATCTCGGCAACGGCAATGGCTCTTGATCAATAGTATTGAATCGACTCTGTTTTGGAATTTTTCAACAATAACTATGGGCTGTTTGGGAGCGATCATGCACGGATGTTTGAATCATGTCATTCATCCAAGCTTTCTGTCTTCCGTGAACTGATTGACTTTGATGTGAACGTTGATTGTTGACCAACCAGAATAATGAAGTAAGCACATATATGGCCCAGGTAGCAGCCCATGTTTGAAGTAAGACTTAATTTACTGTTACTTGTTTTGTAGATAAATAAAGGAAAAATAACATTGACACCCCAGTTAATTTAGATAAAATATTTAACTCCAGATTTTTATTAAATTAATACTTATCCTTAAAAAATTAATACTTACCCTCCAGATTTTTAGGGTATAAGTGTTAATTTTTATAAAAACAGTGATAATTTTTGGGGGATAAATATTAGTTTAACAAAAATCTAGAGTTAAGTGTTTTCGCAAAATTTAACTGGAGTCAAAGTAAATATCTTGATAAATAATTTTTTCTTCTATATTTAGCGTAAAACTTAAATTTTGTAACTTAAATAGTGCTATATGTAGCAATTGCCATAACTACAATATTATATATGAAGTAATATACTTGAAATTAAGGTTGTACATTATTGAAAAAATAAGTATTGTGGATTTGCAGTTAGATTGAAAAACAATTGAATATTACGCGAGACTCAATTGAAAGGAATTCTATACCTTTTAAGTTCTGGGAAGTTGAAAATCTATTTTCATTTTTTTGTTCACCCACCAAAAAAGGATTTCATCTTATGTAGAGAACCTACCTTAACTAACCTATATTTTTCTCCTTTCTCTATTATGGTTATCATGCGACTAGCTATTTCAACTAATTAAATCTTTTCGTAAGTGTATATAAATGTAAAATAAGCTTGAAATCAAATTCTTATCCCATATATAAGAACTTACATTGAAATATATTGAACATCAAGATTAGTAATATATAAATAATAAATAACATCACATAAAGAGACACAATATTTAATATGATTTAACATCAATTATTTACATTTACGAATAAGGAGATAAATCTACTAGATCATAAATATACAAAAGTATATACAAAAGTATAGGAGATCACACACCAAACTTAGTATTCTTTCCGATACATAATATATTAGAGCCCTAAAACTACTTCTGTTTCACTTATTAAATCCCGATATTGTTTCTAAATGTCTTTCATGTCTCTTCCCACATCCATATAAGAGTGTTTATATTTTATATCTAGTCCATTCTTATAACTAGAACTGATTATTAAACTTTATATTTGTAGATCTATGTAGAGATTTTCTATTCCTAATAGAAGTAGGACTCTTATTTATTATACAACTATATTTTACTATTCCTTTAACTTTTCCTATTTCTTATAGAAGTCAACTTGAATTAGGAAATGAGCCACAATCTCAATAATCTCTACCTTGGCGAGTATTCCATCTAAATGAAAAACATGATGAAAAAAACCTTCACAATCATTGCATCTCTTACAACGTTGCAATTATGAAAACTTTGTTAGGCGATTTCTGCAAGTAATACAGCGGTGAAGCTGAGTTATCATCCCACAAGGATTAAATAAATTGAGTACTACACTGAACTAGAATTTTTACTATTTAGACAATGAAAAATTTAAAGATTGTGCATCAGACAAAATTAAATGAAAACTAAATTAAAACGGTCTTAAAGCCAATAATGAAAAGATGTTAAGCCTATGATTTCACCATTACCATCTAGATTTATCTCATGAATCTATTTTAATTGAATTCTAAGGTTATTTTCTGAAAATAATAATTCCTAACACTATCTATGAGTCTCTTTCGAGCACCCCAGATTTATTTGAAAACTCTAACTCAATTATTTCTAATTTAAGTTTCAAGCCTTCAAACACATTAAGATTAGTGAATTATTTTATTCATTTTACACAATCCATACAAATATTTCTACCCTACATATAGATTATGGTATGAAATTACAGGTTCAATTATCATGCAATATTTCTCAATATTAACCAACAATTATAAATCAATTATACAATGATCAGTTGTATAAAGCATTAAACATAGTAATCAACACTCAGAATTTTTAATCTAGAAATTCAATAAAACAAATTCAATCCATAAAATCTATAGACTAGGCTACATCACAACCTTAGCACAAAAAAGTTAGTTCATGATCTGAGTAAAACAAAACTCTAATTGAAAAAGAAATAATGTTGACGTCAAACTAAAACTAGAAAGAAAATCTTGTAAACTTCTCTGAGATCTCTCAATCTTGTTGCTGTTGTTGACTACTGCGGCTACTATCTTTTTTTTTTTTAGGTCAAGCTTTCTTCTATTTATATCCCTCTGTTTCCACAATTGAGAACGAAGTAAAAATAATTTTTCCACATAATCGCCCCCCGACGCGAACTTTCTACCTTGAAAACTTTAATTTCCTGTGACTCGATGCCTCGGCGTGAACTTGTTTCCATGCCCCGATGCGAAGTCTCTGAAAATTACTTTTTCTCCCACAAAAGCCACGGTTCCTGCACAAACAAGAAGAAACAGAAAGATGAATAATGCTACATCTTAGAAAGTGTTACCCAAGTGTAGGTAGTCTTAATTATAGTCCTCGGTGAGTCCAAGTATCGTAT
>JANLJB010030434.1:0-22331 GCA_026212285.1 Bursera cuneata | reverse complement strand
ATATTCAAATTAATAGCACTTAAAGTATAAAAAATGTTATTTAAGCTCATAATAAATATATACTTTTAAGTGCTAATCAGCCACTGAATATAAAAATAAAATAAAAGTAAATAAAATCAAAGAAAACATTTTTAAATAAAATATTTACATTGAAAATTACGGGTTACAAAATTTTTCTCAATAAAGTAAAGGCTGACGACTCACTTAGTCTACCCAGACATCACCCAATACCATCCGAGATCCTCTATGTGGGCTCCAGATCACCAATGCTAGACTCCTAACCTCGGGTACCTATGGAGAAAGGGATGAGCAACACAGTCCAATAGGAATTTCTAACACTATACAGTTCTATAACGTTTTAATAACAAGCATGCATCCAAATAAGTCACACAACGTGCCATAATCACTACCAGACATTTCCCTATTTTCATCACAATCGTCGCCACGTATGCGACACAACCATACATCTTGACCACAAAAGTCACCTCTATGTATACAAATTTTTAGTCTAGTGTTTTCCTTAGGCCCCGAGTCAATTGGCCACCTAAGGCCTAACATTAATATCACAACAGGAGTGCTTTCCTTGGGCTCCCGCTCCAGCTCCAGATCAGTTGGCCACCTCAAGGCGCAACACTCAAACCATATCACCAGTGTTTTCCTTGGGCTCTAGATCAACTAGTCACCTCAAGGCCTAACACCTGAATCATATCAGGGGTGCTTTCCTTGGGCTCCATATCAACTGGCCATCTCAAGGCCTAACACTGTCATATCAATCACACCAGAATTTCGTTCACGAATAGCAAGGCTATCCCTATCACACTGGAATCCTGCTCATAAAGCAAGGTAATCCCCCTCACATTGGACTACTGCATATCCACTAGTTAGTCCTAAATACCATCCATGAGTCTCCTTGGATCTTTATGTATCGACTAGGCCAATTCGAGGTCCATCTGCACAATCCCTACACACGTCAATCACACACGTGTTACTTATCACTGGCCCACATGGCCACTATCACCCACGTTTCACTCATGTCTCATCATATACGTGTACTCACGTATCGTCCGTAACCTATCTATCCCATCACACATTCTCACACATGTCTCATCCGTATCTCATCCATCCAACCATACTCACGGTTACATATCTATATATATGTGCCTCACGTGTCTCTCATATCCTATTATTTTTTATTACACTACTACGTGCCCATAGTCTATACCGAGTTCACCCCAGCTACTCTATCGTACCTATACCTTCCAATCCCATGACTATTTACTCATTACCATTACATACGGTCACACGCATATGTCCTATATCTCGTCCATTACATCACAAAGGTACTTTCACGTACAGTTTGTGTCACATGTGTCCCACCACTCAAACACATGCACACATCTCCCACGTCATACCTAACCCGTAACACACGAACACCGTTTTGTAAAATCGTGCACACACTCGTAACGCCTCGATCTATCAATCCATCTAACATCCTACACGTTAATCATACACTTTCTATTCCCTAAGCCACAACAATAATTTAGGTCCACATGCATGTCAAAACATCATAGAAAAGTATCGTTGAAACCCCTACCTCGATATGTACTGTGACTCTTAGACCTCTTTTCCTCTCTTTTCCTCATTCGTATCGCAAATCCATGCGTCCTAGGGGTCCCAGATGAGTCCTCAGAGTCACGGGATCAAACACATACAAAATCAAAATCAGGGGTTAAAACGATAGTTTACATCTCAAGGGTATTATTGTAAACTTATAAACTATACAGAAATTAACTAGGTGGAGGTGAGATTGCTAACCTAAAAACCCTTAGGGGTCCTGATGTCAAACTACATGATAGGGGTGTATCTGCCAAGTTTTAAAGCTGCAAGGGGGTGTCGAGGGGTGCAGTTGCCAAGACTCAAAGCTGGGGGGCCGACTGATATTCTCCAGTGGCAGCCATGATTCACGGTCTACTCGCTAGAAAGATGATGGACTACGAACCACAGCACAAGGCCACCACCACCGGAATCTTCTCGATGAGTTGAGTTCAACGGCACCAGTGGCAAGGCTATACGACGGCCAGAGAGGTAGATCAGCGTTGTGGAAGGCGAACGATTTCTTACTTTTTTCGATGATCTAGGCCTCAGATGGTCGATCGGATACCACAACTGGACTCCTCCAGCCTCGGACGGTCCAGGCTATCGACGGTAGAGGAGGGAGATCGATTTCCAATAACCAAAAGCCCGATCTAAGGTGTTACCGAGGTCGGATGTAGAAACAGAGGTCACCACCGAGGTCATCACACCGAGAACTTTTCATCGCCACTGGTCACAAGGCCTAGCATGTCAAAAATACAAACGGTCACTAGAGACAGTGATTTTCGATGATTAGGGGTGTTTCTATAGATTTCTGAATATTTTGGGCTCCTGTGCTGTTTATATAGATTTTGGGATTCAGGGGTCTATCTGTAACTTCTCAAACCTTCCAGATTTCACGAATCCTATCCCAACATCCCAACATCTTGGTACCAACCTAAATACATCTATTTTTCCACTCATGTGACCATCAAAATGTCAACATCAGGAGCTAAAGATGAGAAATCATCGAGCCTGTATAAAATTACGTTTTAGTCTAAAATTTTGAAAACTCTGGAATACCTCCATACCTATACACGATGTCATCACGTTCGTGTCACCCCATATATGTAAAAAATATGCCGTTTTATAATTTCAAATTTTAAAATCTTTCACTTATACCCCTAGATCACTGTTCTGGAAATCTGGGTTACCATAGTTTTTGGCTTTGCCAGTTATTTTTCTTATAAGTCCTAGCATTTTACGCCTAGGCATGGGACCATTCTATGCCTAAGCGTGGAACATTTGTTCAAGAAATTCTTTCTTTCTTTCTCGACTTCATTGCTGAGGCACGGGCTCCAATTAACAATCAACCATTAATTAACTTCCCTATCTTCATACTCTCACGGTGAATCTATTATAGGTACATCATCAGTGTTTGACTCATTAGGCTTTTAGATATATTGACAGTAAATCCAATATTAGATTATTCGATTATGCGTGTGAAACACCATGTTCTGTTATTGATTTATAAGATATGGTTGGCTTCTAGCAAAGCATCGTGCTTACCTAATTCTCCAAAAGGCTCCAAAAATCCTATAACCTATTCAGATATAGTTATAGTGTAATACGATCTTATGTCTGATGTCACATACGAGGTCTAGGGTTGGAGTGTGTCTACTCTAATAACAACGTACATGTCGGATTCAATAATGATCGATTCTCATTTTCGAGCAATGACTTAGAGCCACTCTAATCACTCTCATGTCGACTGGTCTTGAGTAATCGTCATTCGATCCTGTGTGACATCAGTTTCATTTATCCGGAGTGACAAATCCTATATTGATAGTACACCCACTCTTAAATAGTTCACAGTGCACCCAATCACAAGTGTATATAAAATCCCTAGGGATTCCAGATACTAAGTGTCAAAGCACGCTGATCTCTAACTGAGATGGCCATCTAAGTCTCAGGTTGAAAGACTATATACACCTACCTTGATAGACATCCCATAGACACTTATGTAAACTACCAATGGGATTCTATACAAGTCGACTATAGTGAATCTATTTGTCATAACTTGGATTTTTGAAACAATGTTATGAGGGTGTAAGTAAAAGATTTAAGAGTTTAGATAGTGGATTTTTATGAATGTTTGACGCGTATTGGATGACACGTACATAACGACATGGGTCACGTATATAATTGGATGATAAGGATGAATAAGAGGATTTTCTGGGCTTTGAGACTAAAAATAATTTGACGTGAGTATGGAATCAATGAGAATAAGTTGGCATCGAGATATCGGCGTGCTGAAACGAGATTCATGAATTTGAAAGTTTTAAAAATTTTATTTGGCCCTTGAATCTCAAATTCTATATAAACAGCATAGTGGCCGAGAATAAGAAACCTGTAGAAACACCCTTGTTCACTAGAAATTACATCGCTACCCTTGATCAAGATAGTTTGTTTTCCCGACGAATTAGCTGTCATGGCTAATGGTGATGGGTTCGTCTTGGCTTACTGGTTCTAAGGGTGGTCACCGTTTTCCTGTTCGATATCAAAATTCATCGGATTGATACTGTGAAGGTTCGGTGTCACCATTTGTCGATCTCCCTCTTCTGGTATCGTTAACCTCTGCCACCTATTGGGATTACTTTCTCTCGGCCAGATGATCCCTACCCTGCTCTCCGATCGGTAGTTAGATGCCTGGATCACCGGCGATCTGCCCTAAAAGATTCACCACCTCCGACACCGATTTGTTGCTCCTACTGTCGACAGCCTCCGACACTTGTATTGTCGTGATCATCTTAGTGAGACAATGGTGGGGGTGGTCTCCGATCATCGATCGTCTTACCGGTGTCTGCTGAGATTAACGCTTGCAGTGTTAAATCTCAGTCGGCCCCCTCAACTTGCAAGATTGACACCTACATCTCTCTCAGTTGCACCTCTATAAGTCTCCTAGTTAGCAAATACGCCCCTATCTTGTGTTTTATCACCAAGACCCCTGAAGGTTTTTAGGTTAGCGGTTTCACACTTGTGTGATTAATTTAAGTAACCTTTATTAGTTTATAGGTTTGCAATAACACCCCTAAAAGGAAAATATCAATTTAACTTTCGATTTTGATTTTTCATGATTTTGGCCCCATGACGCCAAAGATTCATCCGAGACCCTCGGGATAGACATAGTTCATATTATGGATGAGGAAGAGTGAGAAGGAGGAGAGAAAAAGGTATGGGAACTACGATTTGTCTATCGAGGTAGGGATTTATGTCTATACATTTTTATTTCGTTTTGATTGACTATGGCATAGAAATAGGGCATGTATGTGAATGTGGATTAGGTGCTACATATGTGTATGTGGGTGTTATGTATGTGGATAGTATGCATGTAATTAAAGAGCTGGGATGGGTGTCCGGTATGGGTTATGGGTAACATGTATGTATGTGTAACTATGTGTGATAGGACGGCTGGGACATGGGTAATATGTGTCACTATGTGTGTGATTGGATGGTCGAGACACAAGTGATATGTGTGTAACCATGTGTCATGAGACAGATGAGACACGGACGTTACATTAGTGTATGTGCGTGATAAGATGGATGAGATACGAGTAATACATGTGCTCGTGCATTACAGGATAGTTGAGATATGAGCAATACACATGTAACCATACGTGATAACAGACATAGAGTTATACATTTTTATTTAGTTTACTTGGCATGTTTTAGGTCAATGAGGTTCATTTGAGTTTATTTTACGTCAAAGGCATTTTTAGGGAAGTTTTAGAAATATGCTATAATTTGGAATTATTAGCAGTATTTTAATGTTAGACCTCTTAGGATTCATACAGGTTTTTTATATTGAATAGGTGCCCAGAAAATAAAGTGATCTTCATTAAAGTTGTAGAGGATATCTCAAGCTTTTCAAGAAGGTCTAGTTCATCAAAATCGAAGTTTGTTCGGGCATCCAAAGGTTATCGCAAACAAAGCAACAATGAATCAATTAGAGCTTCTGACCATCCCTCAGTATTCTGACCATAACTTCTCCGTCTTGTCTAGAGATAAGTTAATTCAAGTGGCTTTTGAAATATAAGAGAATTATCTACAATTTTCATGTTTACCACTTTTCCAAATTCGGAACTGAAAATTGTCAAACTGAGAGTTACCGCTGTGGCGGTAGATTCTAGCGCTACAGTGAAAGTCAAGTCAATAACCTAGCGCTGAGGCAGAAATTATACTATCGTAGCAGAAATGCGTGAGCTGGAACGGAAAAGAAGAAGTAAAGGATGATGTTGCCCTTCAACCTAACTTATTTTGTGACTATAAACTTCGTTTTTCTCATGGAAAAAGAGGAGATAACTTAGAGAGGAGGGGGAGAGACACAAAACAAGAAGATTCAAGAGATCATCTCATGATTTCTTCATAAGATTACTTCTTTCCTCTCCATTTTATCATGTTTTCTGTGTTTTGTATATTAGTTTCAATTCTTGTTATGGATAGCTAGATTTCTTGTTATTGAGAGATGCTTTAAGTAGTTAAACAATGATTCAATAAAATTATGTTTTATATCTCGTTCGTTATTGTGATTGATTTCAAAGGATGAATGTGAATTATTATGTTTATTCGAATTACCTATTTTTTTGATTCGTGCGCAACTAAGAAATCAGATTAGAAAATTCATTGTTATCATAGGGTTCTTAATACGTAATCGTTAGGGATTCTAGGTATTAGTAACAATTTGTAGTGATCACTGCAAAGTAATTCATAGTCTCAGGTTAAAGATCCACACTTGGAGGGTTTTGCCTGGTTCAGTTATACTTTCTACGTGCTTTGCGTCTACTAGATTAAATCTAGTAAGCTTTCTTCTAGGTTGTTCAATAGATAGGATTAAAAGGGTACTTTTAATTAACTAAGAAGGATATGTAGATACATTACAATAGATATGGAATGCATCAGGCTGGTATTCTAATAAAAAGAATTAATTCCTTAATCACATAAATCGAATTGGGATGATTAAATAAATTGAGTTGATGAGTCTAGCGAATTAAAGTATTCTTTCAATCACCGTTGTCTCTATTGTTTTCTTCATTTGATTTAATTGCATTCTTAGGTTAGTTATTTTTATTAATCGTAATTCCCCTTGCATCTTAGGAAAATTAGGTTTTAGAAATTAAGACTTAGTTTATTTCAGAATAATCATAAACCAGTCTCTATCGATTCGACCATTGTTTACACTATATTACCTGACATATCTAGGGGATAAGTAAGGAATTACTTTTGGATGATCGATTTGGTCACGTCATGTGATAGAATAGATAAGATAAGGTAGTGTGTGGGTAGTCATGTTTGATGGAATGGATGAGATACGAATGATACGTGAGTGCATATATGTGATGTGATGGATGAGACACGAGTGGGACATGTGCCATAATGGCCATGTAAGCTAATGGTAAGTGACGGGATGATTGTACGTTGGAGATGTATGTTGGACCTTAGATGGGTTAGGTACGTTACACGAGATTCAAGGGAAACATGGACCACACAAGATGAGTGTATAATTAAGATATGGAAATAGGGATAACCTTGCCTTGTGCGCAGGATCCTAGTGTGATAAGGAATAGCCTTGTGTTGTGTGCAGGATCTTGGTGTGATAGGGATAGTCTTGCTTGTGTACAAGATCCCAGTGATACACGGATTAACCAGCCGATATACGATAATCTAGTGGTGTATGGATTAGCCCAACTGAGACACAGGAACTCAGAGGGTTAGTGTCAGGCCTTAGATATGCCCGTGTGTGTTGAGGGACCTAAGAGGATTTACTTGTGATATGCATGTACAGTGTCAGGCCTTAGATGTACCCGTGTGTATTGAGGGACTTAAAGGGATTCACTTGTAATATACACGTACAATGTTAGGCTTTAGATGTGTCCGTGTGTGCTAAAGGACCTAAGGGGATTCATTAGTGATATGCATATAAAGTGTCAAGCCTTAGATATGCTCGTATGTGTTGAGAGACCTAAAGGGATTCACTTGTGATATGCATGTACAATGTCAAGTCTTACATATGCCCGTGTGTGTTGAGAGACCTAAGAGAATTCACTTGTGACATGTACATATAGTGTTAGGCCTTAGGTAGACCGTGTGTGTCATAGGGCCCAAGAAAAACATTCCTGATCTGATGCTAGTGTTAGATCTTAGATGGGCTCGGTTGATCCTAGGTCTAAGGAAAACACTAGATTAGGAAATTAGTATATGTGGATAGTTGTGAGTCGTTGTGGAAACGACATGATTATTGCTTGTGTGATTGTGAGCAGAAATTTCTAGTAGCGAAATCGTTGTGTATGTGAATGAGAGACATGAAATGATTATATGTGTTGTGAAATGCATGATGCATGATTGTCATTTAAAATGTTATAGAACTGTGAAGTTATAGAAATTGCTACTGGACTGTATTGCTCATCCCTTCTTCCATAGTTACCCAAGGTCAGGAGTCTAACGATGGTGATCTAGAACTCATATAGAGGATCTCAGACGGTCTTTGAGTTATGTTTGGATAGAGTGAGTTGATTTTATTTTATTGAAAAATGCATAAGCATGTGATTTTGCATAAATGTTTTTGAATAACATATTTTCTTTTGAATTTTATCACTTTTATTTCATTTATTTATTTAATTCACCTTCGAAATTCCTATCCAAGGGGTTTTGGTGAGTGACACTGTTCCTACTCTAAACAGCTAATAGTTTTTTTCTCTGTATTTACATAAGTATCCAATACTTAAATGTATGAGAATCATACTATTATACCCTTATAACTAATATAAGTGCAAGACTAGTCTACCTGTACTGCTAATGTCTCGTCTTAGCAGTACTACGACCAGAGACAGTTTAATGATAGTATGTTATTGGCATCGATATCTATCTCACAATCGTATCAATGCAATATTATCATAGGAACTTTTATCATATTATAAAATAGGTAATCCTCACATTTAATGATAAAAGAGTAATTTTTCTTATTTATATATACATCAAATTTGTATTTTGATTGCTTCTAAGGCACATACACCAACAATCTCTCACTTTACCTAGAGTCAATCACCTAGGTGTCCAATAGTAGATGAATGCATATTCTAATCACACTGTTTCTACAAAAGCATCTTTATAAAAGAATTAGTAATGTTATCTAACAATAGCAGTTTCTCAACTTGAAGAAACAATCTTTAGTATTAGGTGATATCGTCATTATACATGTTTGGATTCTTCATGATACCTCAATTCTTGTGCCTATGCTATAGCCTTATTATTGTCACCATACAATGTTATTGGCTTAGCTGCAAAAAGAACTATACCAAGTCCTCCAAGGAACTTACGGATCCAAACAGCCTATTTTGCTGCAATAGCCACTGTAATGTATTTGGCCTCAATGGTTGAATTGGTTACAAAATCTTGCTTAGAAACTATTCTAACTCACTGCACTATAGTTCATCCAGAGCATGTATCCCGATTGTGATCTACCATCATTACAATCGAATTAGAAACTTACATCCGTGAAACCATTCACGACCAGTTTTATATCTCTATATATTAAAAAAAAATCCTTAGTTTTTCTAAAGTACACAAGGATATCTTTCACAGCAATCAAGTATTATATATCTGGATCAGCCTGATGACATCAACACATGCTCAAAGTATATGATATGTCAGGCCACGTACACTTCATGGCATATATGATCAAACAGTTAGCCAAGCTAACTTTATTTGGTCAATCCTATTTCTCTATCCTGTGTCTTATTAGACATGTCTTTGGAATGAGCAATGTCGTGTGACATTAGAACGAGTCCCTTCTATAACTCTTCTAGACTAAATCTAATCAATACTATGTTAGTGTACGTGCTTTGGGAAAGCCCAAACAGTATTTAAGATCTTATCTAGTAGATCTTTATTCCTAGAATAAAGTCGGCTTCTCCCATATCTTTATGAAGAATATCATTGAAAGCTATTTCTAGACAGATTTTGACATAGGAATCTAATTACCTATAAGCAATATGTTGTCAACATGGAAGGCTTATAAAGTCAGTGCGCTCCCACTAACTTTCTTGTAAACATAAGTATCATCTTAGATTTCATGGCTACAGCCATGACCCGAAATCAATATCCAATATCACTTCTTTATATGAAATTGGCTTGTGATCCTCCAAGAGAAACATATTCATGTGTGGAGAGATAAGATATCCAAATCTCTTGGACTCTCAACATATCATGCCTAATCTACGTAGCTCTCGTGTTACAGGTTGTTGGATGATCATATCATCATGTTATTTCATAGGTTTCAAGAGGAAAGTGCCTTAAATGGTCTTGCTCTGATTTTCATTGAGCTCAACTTCCTTCACTAGTCAATGCAATTGTAAATTCATTCAATAAGAATACTGCATGAAGAGCAATAAATATTTTGTTCTCTTGGGTGATAAAAGTAATACCTTTTTGGGTATCCCACTTATAAGCATTATTTAGATTTGGATTAGAGCTTAAGTGTTAAGGCGTTTCATAGAAGCTTCATGACCCTAAATCTTCTTGAAAGAAAAATTTAATTTCTTTCAATTCATATCCAATACGGTGTCTGTCCAACAGACTTATATGGAACCTTGTTCAAAACACATTATGCACAACTGATGGCATATTACAAATTATATGGAATCAGGTATACGACTCATTATGAACCATATCCAATATGTTCAGTTTCTCCAGTCAGACACATTGTTAATTAGGGTGTTCCTTACGGATGCTCATTCTCTCTCTCTCAAATGATATAGAAACTCGACCCTTAAGTATTTATCTTTACGAATCTAACTATAAGGTTTTAACACTTTTGCCCATTTGTTTCTATATATCAAGTCTAAACTCCTTGAGTTATTCAAAATTTTAGACTTATTATGAGTCGTTTGCTTGTTATATTATATACAAGAATATCAATAACAGTATTAAGCACAAAAAAGCCAATACAAAATCATCTTGATACGCATAATACCCAGTATTTCAATACAAAGATTTAGCGAAGCCTAGCTAGGCTTTATACAGAAATTATAATAGTAGTCTAACTAGATGCGTAGACACAATGAGCTAGCTATACATGCCCCATGAGCTAATAAAAAATAATATGACACTAAAGCTAAAATAACAACTCTAAGCCCGTTTCCAGTTCATAGGTCAACCTCTCATGTATTAACTCTCTATGCATCTTTAGGCCTTGCATAAAAATATGAGCCACAATTGGTATCCAATAGTAAGATGCAAATAGGTTTATAATAAACATACCTGAAGCAAGAGTTTTTTCAGTCTTCTTATTCTTCAGATCTACCTTGTACTTATTGCAGTCACTTGAAGTGGTAGCTTTCTTTCAAATTCTTCCAAAGAAATTGAGAAATACAGTGAAAAAGAGATGGCGAAAGATTGGAGAAATGAGAAAAAGAGAGTTCATGTAATGCTCTGCCAAAGAACCAAATGAAATCCCTTAAGAAATTGATTCAAATCAATTTCTTATATAATGCATGGCTGATTTCCAATAAGTTTAATTTCTTATTTTGCTAGACTCATCAACTCAATTAATTTAATTATCCTAATCTAATTTATCTGATTAAGGAATTAATTCCTTCTACAAGAACACTAGCCTGATGTATTTCATATCTATTGTAATGCATCCACCTATGCTTCTCAATTAATTAAAAGAACCCTTATTAATTAACCCTATCTATTGAACAACCTAGAAGAAAGCTTACTAGATTTAATCCAATAGACGCAAAGAACACAAAAAGTATAACTGAACCAAGCAAGATTCTTTAAGCATGAACCTTTAACCTGAGACTGTGAATTACTTTGCAGTAATCACTGCAAATTGTTACCAAAGCTTAGAATCCCTAACGATTACCTATTATGTATCTAGACTAACAATGAGTTCTCTAATCTGATCTCTTAGTTGCGCACCTAATCAAACAAATTGGTAATTCAAGAATAAACACAGTAATTCACATTCATCCTTTTTAAATCAATCACAAAATCAATGCGACAATAAACATAATTTCATTAAATCATTGTCTAACTACATAAAGTTTCTCTCAATCACAAGAAAATTAGTTACTCATGATAACATAAAACAAAACAAAAATAAAGATAGAACTCGTCAAGCAATCCATCAAAGCTCTGAGCAGATGATCTCCAATCATGGCTTCGTTCTCTAAAGTGTGATGAATTCTCTCTTGACTGCTCTCCCTCAATCTCTTTCTAAAAACCCCTTAAATACCACGTCCTAAGTTAGGTTAAAAAAGGAGGATAAACTTGTCCTTTTTCCTTAAAAATAACTAAGACAGTTTAAGAAAATTCAGGGAAGCACCGCGGCAGTAAGCATCCAGTGCCGCAACTGTAGCTTTCTGACTTGGAATAGTAAAATTCGCCCGGATAAGCACCTCAGCGAAACATATTAGCGTCGTAGCGGTAACTCTCTGGAATCTGTTTCTAATTTGCACTTGCATAACCTCTGTAGCGGTACAGACTTGCACCACAGCGATAAGTTATTGGAATTTACGCTACAACGGTTCCTCATTTGCACCATAGCACTGAGCCACTGCCTCAAGGGTTGCTGTTTTGTTCTGTTTTACTCTACTTTTGACTTAAATTACACTTTCTCTGGGAATTCTCTTCTTATCTGCAATACTAACATAAATTCCATTAGAAAGACTCAAGAACTCATCAATTAGTAAGAATAAAGGTATTAAAATCAATAATAAAATCAATCTATCACTATGCCATCTGAGTCTCCTTCTGTCAATCTTCTTACACAGATTTTACAAAATCAAACATTATTGTTATCTCATCTTGATTCGGTTGTTCAATATCAGGTTTATTTGACTGAACGTCTTGATAATGTCGAAGGTGACATTCTTGTTATTAGACATAACTTTCAAAGGAGAAACCTGGTCATGATGATTAGTAGTTTGGCTATTTCTTGCAAAAACGCGTAAGAAGTTGTTACGAGAAGAAGAAAATTTTATGTTGATTTTGTTGATAAATATGATATTTTGGGTTATTTTAGGGGTAGTTAATATTTTAAGGGGAGGTTGGACATTTGTTAACTTTATGTTTATTTAAGTGGATAATTAAGACTGGTTTTAGGTAGTCTTAATTTAACTTTCGCATAGAATTGAAATGAAGTTGGTTTTCTATGACTTTATTTCAGATTATTTATTGAGCTTATTATATTTTCTTATAAAATTGGTTTTTTGTAGTTTTATTTGAATTAGATCCATAAATGCAAATATTCATGTTTATATTCTTGATTTTCATGTTATTTCACTTGCGGTTTCACTTGGTTGTGTTAAGTTTTCTATCTTGCATAAGAAGATGAGTTTTCTGTTGAGTCTAGTTGTTTTTGTGTCAGTCTTATCAAGTTTGTTCTGTGGTTGACAAAACTTGAAATGTGTATTTATTTCTTTTATTTTTTTGTCACATAATTGCCAGAAGAGGAGATTATTAGTTTGTTTTTTTAGTGTTGGCAAATTTCGTGTCAAACTAGATATATCAATTGTTTAGGTTGCTTAATTGGTTATAAAAGTTACCTCGTATGTCTCTGAGGTTGGCTGGGTTATGTAAGCCAGTCAAATTAGTAAGAAGGTTTTTCTGTCTGATCTCATTTGATAACTGCCTGATTACTACTTGAGCGAGACTATTCAAAAAGGGTGTTTGACATTTTGCCTGATCTTGTCTGATAACTGTCTAATAGCTGCTCGAGCGAAACTGAGTAGAATGTTAATATGCTTCACTACCTGATCTCTCCTGATAATCGCATGCTAACTGCTTGAACGAGACTAAGAGAAATATGTGTTATGCTTCACTGTCTGATCTTGTTTAATAACCGTCTGACCTACGCTCGAGCGATATCTACTTGCAGTACATAAACACACTATTTTTAATTCAAATGAAGCTCTCTTTTTGCACAACCTTTCCCAAATACAACCGTAGGGTTTTGAGAGCATTTTGAGATGATCATGGGTGTTTGATTCGTTAATAGAAAGGGTGAGATTTTATTTGATTATTGACGGCAAATTGCTTACTTTCTCACTTTAGAATCCTTTTTTTATCTAAACACTTCCTTGAGAGTTCCAGATGAGCAAATGATTTTTTATCTTTTGAGGATTCATAAGTCAAACACTTTTAGGAGCTCATCTCTAGATTAGATTGTCCATTTGACCACAACCAAACACCATGTATACAACTGAGGAGCTAGATGTTCTAGATTTGGTCACTTGCTTCAGAGTTCTGAGGAAGATGGTGGAGCTTGGAGTTCAGTTGAGAAGAACAAGTTCGTTCAACAATTCGTGTGTAAAAAATTTCAGATGTTTTGGATCAATAACTATCTAAAAGGTTCTTTAGATTGTACATTTAGGGTGTCAAAGTCGTGAAAGGTTGTATGAGTTTGAACCACAATTTTTAAGCCTTCTTCTCATGGTGGATTACTTTGGCGGCGTCTGATAACTCGAAGGGTTAATTCTAATGATGAGTTTTTCAGAGGTTTCTCGTCGTTAACAATCTCAGTTTTCTTTATATTTTCTGTAGTTTTATCTTGATTGTGGATTGTTCTTGGTTAATGATTGATCTTATCTATTAGAATATCATTTACTTTAATGTATTTTAGTTTATCTTTTTTATCTGTATTCTGCATCGGCTGCAACTATTTACCCCTCATCTAGGTGTATTATGATTTAAACTTAGCTTTTTCATCCAGGTCTAATATTGGTAACACTTTTAAAGACTTTAAGTGTCCAACCTAAAATGCTAATCTGATGAGTGGACTGACCAATCTCATTATAAACACCAAGAGTCCTAATTAACCATTCAATAGGAAACTCAATTCAAACTCTCCTTTGTTGATCAAAACTCATTAAACAAATTAAGAAAAAAAGACTATGACAAATCACACTAACAATAAAAAGAAAAAAGTGAAAAAGTTATAATTAAATAAAATACACTAGAATTTTAGATGAGTTTGTTTGATGAATTTTTATTAATAATAAAAATAAATTTATTTATTAGGTGAAACTTGTAAATAATTTGAGATGAGTTTGATTTTATCAAGAGATTTTTTTTCTTTTAATCTCAATAGAATATGCAATGAGTTTGATGTTATCTGGTGATAAAAATTATTTGTTGGATAAAATTGGTAGATAATTTAAGATGAATTTATAGATTTTTTTTTTCATTGAAGAAAAATATATTTCTACATAAGAAAAATAAGAATATTTTATATGTTTTTAAAAAAATAATGAAATATAAATTGTTATGAATTAATCTAAACCTTGAATAGGTTTGAATATATGAATCTATAAATATTTTTGTTTTTTTTTTAATTATTTTAACGTCATGCATTGCAATTTTTGTAAACCAATAATTTTACACGTGTATAATTTTGCAAAATTTAATTTATCTTATCAGACTTAATATAGGAACAAGCTAATTCACCATAAAATATTTAACAAAAAATTCAGAGAATCATTGGATAGATAGTTTTTTTTTTCAACTTATTTATAAATATGTGATAAATGATTTCTATAAGGATACTTTAGAGGATTAGGGATAAAATAAATCTTTTAGATATGTGTACTAAAATAAAAGCCAAATATTTTTAAGTTTTCCATTACGAAGAAAGTGTTTTAGAAGCAGTCTTTAAGTTAAAAAAAAAAAAAAAAGTTCACTAAAATATTTAAATGACTGAAAATAAATCAAATTCAAAGTTTAGATACATGAAGTCTATTTGATGATTTGTGAAACATGTGTTGGTATTATTGGACTTGAAGGGGCAAGATTCTCATATTTGACGACCGCACTCATGTTTGCATATTTTTACGGGGAAATGCAATAATCCCAGTTAAATTTTAAGAAAATATTTAATTATAAATTTTTGTTAAACTAACACTTACCCCCTAAAAATTAATCAAAAACTAATATTTATCTCCCAGATTTATGGAGGATAAGTGTTAGCTTTAGAGAAAACAGTGTTAATTATTGGAGGATAAGTGTTAATTTAATAAAAATTTGGGTTAAAGTATTTTTCAAAATTTATCTGGAGACATAGGGGAAATTTCTCCTATTTTTACTCGTCTGTTCTTGGACTAGTGGAGGAGGGTAAAACGGAAATCTTATACAAAACAGTTTCAAATTAAAATTTCTACTCAATTTCAACAACAAAATAATGAAGAAAGTGAACATGTAGCCAGCGGTAACCCCACTAACTCACTAGCCACCACCCAACACAACAACTGCCAAACGCTTCCACTAATTGTCAGAAGCCAGAGAACTAGAAGTTCTATAGAATGCATGATAAAAAAGTTATATAGCAACTACACCAACAGGCAAACCACCTCAGCAGCTGTTATACACGAGGGATGGATCATAGAGTGGGCTGGCCAAAAAAAAAAAAAAAAATTCAAATATTATAAAACTATTTTTTTATTCTTGATATTTGATTAAATAGCAATTTCATCCTTTAAATATTTAAAATATACTAAAAATTCTGAATATTAGTATTTAAATTATTTAATTTTGTTGCAATTATAAAAAAATTTCTTGATTGATAGATATATTATTTCTACATTGATAGATAGATTTGTTTTATATTGGCTCTTTCTATTCTACGGCAATAATAGAATGGGTATTCTCAGCAATACATGACAATAAAAGGAAGATAATTTTCGTAAGGATTGTTTAGTTTTGTATATTAACAGAGAATTTGTTGAAAATATAGATTCATAATTGATAATAGATTAGTTCCACTATTTGAAGAACCGGAGAATAAATTTTATTGTATTTGTATATGTATTATATATTTACTTATTGTATTGTATTTTTTTCTAATATTTGTTTTTTATAAAAGTATGTTTTGAGGCGTAAGATTCATTATGTCACCCTTAATAAATATAATTTTTTTTTAATTAATAAAATTTCTTCATGCCATCAAGGTTTACCAAAAGTAATAATTTAGTTCGACAAAAAAAAAAAAAAAAAAAAATCCTGACTATGCCACTGAACATGTGCTTTTTGTTCTAGGATGTTGCTAGTATAGTGGCTTGAGTTTATGAAGAAGATGAATGGTCTAAACTCTTTTATTATCTTGTTTGTAACTATATAAGTATTTTATTATTTAATTTACATTATAAGCTTTATTAGATGAACAATATCAAACAATATCCTCAATGATTGGCTTAATTTTGACGAAAAGCCTATTCGATATTTTAATCAACTAGGTCCCTGACGTTTATTCAAAATCATCAATAAATATTTTTCATTAACTGACACAGTAATTGAAGAAAAAAAAAGACTATTACACCCCTCTTCGTTACCTTGCCTAATTAAACCTTTTGCCCATTCTTAAAACCTGCCCCTTGTTTATTTATCAAAATACCCTCTTCTATTACTTTGCTATTTAAAAAAATATATTAATTGATGATTTTGGGTAAACGTTAGGGGTTTAGTCGATTAAAATGTCAAATAGGCTTTCCGACTAAAATTAGACCAAATTTCAAGGGTACTGTTTGATATTATCTCATTTATTAAAGGTATTATAGAGATTTCATCATTTTGATACTGTAAGAACAGATTTCAGATTATTTTTTTAGGGATGATATTGTTATTTCTGAAATTTTAGGATTATTCGTGAAAAAAGTTGAGGGGGAAAATGTAGTTCTTCCTACTCTAGTCCAAAGCGGTTTCACCATGGGTACCCGGATGCGATGCACAGGATGATTTGATATCTTACGCACCTTAACGTAGGCCGTAAACGCATCTCCCAACTAAAAGGCAACCGCGTCTTGGTAAACGCATGCCATGATCTCAAATATAAATTAAAAAAAAAAAAAAACAGCTTCAAACTGAACAAAACTACGCATAAACTGATTGCGATTTATGAACCAGCCAAGAAATATACAGTGAATGAGGGGTTCACAAAGTCGAAGTTGTCTTAGTGGGTCCTTTCTCATCCCATTTCATCATTAAATGACAAATTGACCAACTACACCACAAGTTCATTAATTCAACTCGATCAACTCAATTGCCCACTCACCTATACCAATACCATCTTTCTTTCTCTATATTTCAACACCACCATTCAAATATCTTAACCAAACTAAGTCCAGTCCAGTCCATGGAACCCGAAGCTTCATCGTAAGTTAAATATCTGGTCTTCTTTTTCTCCTTTGAAACTAACTTTGTTCTATATATATGTACATATATATATTAAAAAAAAACCTTTGATTAATCCATTTTTATTTATGTAATATATGAAAGGTTTGAAACTAGTGAGATACTTGCAACATTTCTGGCGTCGACTCCTTTGCTTTCCGAGTCATGGAGGCTATGCAGCCTTGCCAACACAGCTCCAAACCAAAGCTTTGTAATGGATGTGGTTGGAGCCACTGCCTATGTTGCCTTCCCAAGCATGGGAATGGTTTCTTCTGCTGGGTGGGAGAGTGTTTGTTATGGGGATTTGGTGGCTTTGGATGGTGAGATTAGGGAGCTTTTCTCTCCCTTACATCGCCAGATTAATGAAGGTGAAGATCCAATCATGGTGCATAACGGGTTCTTGCAGCTCTTCATGTCCATCTATGGCTGCAATTTTCAAAACCAGGTTAGTAGGTAGTTTCTTTGATAGTTTTGTTATGTGTTTTTGGTGTTTGGTTGCAGAGAAACTGATGAGAATCTAATATTTGCCAATTAACTTTTCTCCCTCCCTCCCTCCATATTTTTACTAAAGATAACAGGAAGAAACTCTAAAGATAATTCATTAAAATGATAAATCTTGATTGATTCTAATTCATTTTGATAACGACTTTTTAACATTATATGTTATAAGATAACAAGTTTGAGGTTGATGTCAATGGTTTCAATATTTCTTTTGATTGTAATCTAAAATCGATCCTGCTTTTTCTTGTCAAGCAAGCCACTCACTAACCCAGTTAGGCCCTTTTAGTTTTCTTTGTGTTGCAGTTGCAGAAACAATATGAATTACCAGAAAAGAACCAAAAAAAAAAAGCAATCATTTTCTATTTCTTTGTGTTCTTACCAACTCCTTTTACGGGTTCTCACAATTGACTTTTGGGGGGCAGAAAATGGGCCTTTATTACCAAATTCTGAAAAGTGAAAAACCAGTTCACACAATACACACACGTAAAGGCTAAAGCTTCGACAGTAGGACCAAATTATTTACACACCAAAAGATAGATAGAAAGATAACATCAATAATGTTAGATCGATCAAATCATGAGAATATTTAACCCAAACTTTGGAATCAAAAGATCCTGACGTGTCTTATATGTAAAGATTGATGAGACTTATGTAATTTATTCTGCTAGTTGTAAACCATATAAGGTTTATATAATTCTAATCATTTAGAATGTTTTTAATTACGTCTTGAAATTATAATAAATGGTGTAAGAAAAGACCTTTAATTTATAGCTTGGAAGAAGTTGGTATCTTTTAGATTAAGATTTTAATTTAAAAATATTTGTTTGAATTTTCAACTATTCATTTCATTTGATAGCTTCACTTGCAACCGGTACTTGAATACAAATATAGTAAGAACAAGTTGTGGAAAAAAATTGAGACAACATGTTTGATTGCTGTATTCTTCAAAATATTTTTTGTCCTATAAATTAAAGTTTATAATTTAAAGAAACTTAACATCATCGTCTTGATAAGGTTATCAGCAATCATTTCATAGAGTTAGCAAAATCTGAAGAAGAACAGCGTATAATGAGATGAAAACAAAAGACAAATAAGAGGTAAATTGATTGATTTGGTGTGTCAGGGCGGCCACGTTCATTGTCGAGCAGCTCCAAATTAATAATTTGTCCGGAGTCAACAAAAGTTATTGCACACAAACTGTCGGCCAAACTTTCAGTATTATTTGGGTCAAATAATTGAATGGGTCTATTTCCACTTTATGAGAAGTGCTTTCGTTTAAGCGACGCGGAAGCCCTTGAATAAATTTTTATATCTTGAAACTAGTTACACGTTTAGTTGTAATTGACTTATTCTAGAAGAAAAAATTAACTAACTTCTGCAAAAGTACTTCTACTTGCAGAAGAACCATTTTGAAAAGTGTTCAAAATGATCATTAATCTCTTCTTGAATTCACTAGATATCTCCCTTAACATCTACTGTAAACATGAGAGATTTATGTTTATCCTTCCAAGAATGAGTGTTCTATTTGTAATCAAGTTGAATAAAAGGAAGGAATAATCAATGAAAAATTCATTGTAATTTTTAATATCATAATCAAGAGTATTTGTAATTACCAGAACAGATGATGTATATTAATTTCACCTTAATTTTATTAAGTAAATGATAATCATTTTTGTACCTTTCAATAATATTTACGATGAAAGGTTATTATTTTATTAGAATAATTATACGAGAATCAATCAATAAAATTTTATCTCCCATTAACTTTAGCATCTTTTAAATTAGCTAAACTACTAAATACTGTGCTCAAGTTGAATAAAAATGTTGTTGCAGGTGTTGGCTATAAAGGAGAAAAGCAAGTCAATTGTGATCACTGGCCATTCAATAGGAGGAACCACAGCATCTCTCACAACTCTTTGGCTCCTTTCTCACCTCCATTCTCACTTTTCTTCTCACTTGCCAGTCCTGTGCATCACCTTTGGCTCACCATTGCTAGGCAATGAGTCACTCTCCCGAACCATTCTGCGTGAGAGGTGGGACGGCAACTTTTGCAATGTTGTCTCAAAACATGACATTATGCCAAGGCTGCTCTTTGCTCCCCCAGTTGAGCTGACTCCCCGGCTGCAATTCCTGGTCAAGTTTTGGCACATGTGTATGACTTCTCCGCAATTTAGGGAGGAGGCTGGCGCTTTGCAAAATGAAGAAAAGGCTGATATTTTTGGCTTTGTGTTGAGGTATATTGAAGTGCTGGCACAAGCTGAGGAAGGGTCTGCTAGAAGTTTGTTTTGGCCATTTGGGAGCTATTTTTTCTGCTCTGAAGAGGGAGCTATATGCATGGAAAATGCAACTTCTGTTATTAAGATGATGCATTTGATGCTCAAGACCGGTTCACCTTGCTCTAGCATGGAGGATCATCTCAGATATGAAGAATATGTTAGGAGAATCTCTATGCAGTTCTTGAAGCAAAGAAACTTTATGAATGGGAATCTTCCTGAATCTTGCTACGAGGCTGGCGTTGCGTTGGCATTGCAATCTTCAGGCCTTGGTTCCCAGGTACTACATGCGCCTTCTATCACAAGCAATAGTTTTATTTTGCTTTACAAAACACTAACCTGAATATGAAAGATAGTAATGAATTTACTCTTACTTCAGTTTCTTTCTGTGGAATCAATCTATAGGAAGCAGTTGCAAAACCAGCCATAGATTGCCTGAAGATGGCAAAAAGAATGGGACGCACACCAAATCTAAATTTGGCCAATTTAGCAATTAAATTATCAAAGATCAACCCCTACAGGACAGAAATAGAGTGGTACAAGAAAGTTTGTGATGAGTCTGATGATCAGATGGGTTACTATGACTCCTTCAAGAAAGGAGGTAATTCAAAAAGAGACTCCAAAATTAATATGAATCGTGTCAAGCTTGGGCAATTTTGGGATAGTGTGATTGACATGTTGGAAAACAATGAACTACCTCATGATTTCCATACGCGAAATAAGTGGGTTAATACTTCTCAGTTCTATAAACTCCTTGTAGAACCTCTGGACATTGCATACTATTATCGCACTGGGATGCACCGTAGCAAGGGCCATTACATGGAGCATGGCAGAGAAAGGAGATACAAGATTTTTGATAGGTGGTGGCAACAGAGAACGTTTAATGATGAAGAAACTTGTAGGAGTACATATGCGAGCTCGACTCAAGACACATGCTTTTGGGCAAAGTTGGAGGAAGCCAGGGATTGCCTAGATAATGTTAGAAATGAAAAAGATTTAAGGAAGCTAGCTTTGCAATGGCAATATATTAATGATTTTGAACAATATGCAGCTGGATTGGTGAATAGAAAGCAGGTTTCCAAAGATGTTTTGGCAAAGAATTCCAGCTATACTTTGTGGTTGGAAGAATTGAGAGAACTGAGATCACAGTTGATGCAGTTGCCAGTTCAATTTCAGAGGTTCGTCCCTTAAGGATGTATTCCAGGATAATAATGATGCTTACCAGGCTCCATAATATATTTACTAGAAGTTCTTGCTTCTATTAATTTTGGTACATAAGTTGGTTTATATATATCACTAAAAATGCATATGCATAACTATTCTGTATGAAGTCAAGAACCCTGTAAAACTGGCAGACAGAAATTCTTCTTGTGCATAATACGAGTAGTAAAATTGGAGCATATCAGAAAGACCATCAAAAGTTTGTCAAAACTGCAATAAATTTTCAACTTTTTGCAGCTTGACTTTCAATTTAAATAACAAACTTCTTTATTTGTTAGCCAAGTTAAGACTGAAATGGGCATGTCCCAAAGGGTGACTCTATAAACAGAATGCAATCAGCTGCAAAGTGCCTGAAAATTCAGGACTTCAATGTGTGTGTGTGTGTGTATATATATATATATATATATATATATGTATAAGATAAAGCTTGCTTGAAAGAGATAAGTGAGAATGGCCACTGATGAAGTCATCCCAGGAACAGATTCACGAGATTGAGTAGATTCATGCTTTTCAAAAAGTGCTGCTTGCAACTTGGATAAA